>VZRR01006873.1:169086-272593 GCA_013398015.1 Oreocharis arfaki | reverse complement strand
CGGGGTTTCCCCGCAGCGGGTCCCCTCTACGGTGAGGCTCGGCCCGCGGCCCGGCCGGGCGGTGACGGCAGCGGGGCCGGTGTGGCCCTAGGCGGCCATCTCGGGAAGCGGAAACCGGGAGCAGCGGCACCCCCCGCATCCCCGGCCCCTCCGCGGACACCGGGGCTGCGCAGTCCCCCGCCGGCTGCGTGACCTTGCGGGGAGGTGGCGGCGGCTCCTGGCCGGGACGGAGCCTGGGGTCGGCGGGACCTCTGGCGCAGGGGGAGCGGCCTCCGCCCACCGCTCCTGAACGGGCGCAAGGGGCAGCGCCTCTGCCCGTCGGTGCTCTCGCCCTGCGCCGTGCCACCGCCGTGTTTGAGCCCCAGCAGCGGTGTGAATACAGCGCGGGCTGGCTCGTCCAGGACGGGTTCCCCCAGCCTCCTGAGGTGCTGTGCGGGCGGTGGGTACGAGAGCGCATCGCGGCCGCCCCTGCGGCGCTCGGCACATGACCGGAGGTGCCGCTGCCGCCGAGCATTCGAGGCGGCGGGAGCTCGGCCCTGTCTTCTTGTCACCTCCGAAACCGTTTCTCAGAGACTCTGGGAAAGCACACGATCGGCTGCTCTTCGGAGAAGCATATGGAACTTAAAAAAAAAAAAGCGGGTTTCTTCCCTTGCTTTTCCTGTCCTGGCATAGAGCTGGTTTTTATCTGTGAAGAATTAATAGCAAGATAACATATGACTCAGTCAAATGAGAGGGCTTTTGGTTACCCTGAAATAGTACTAGGCAGTCGTCAGAGAGGAAGGGCAGAAGAAATACTTTGAGCATATCTGAGCGCTGTTGGCTAAGGCATTTTTGTGTGATGTTTCTTCGTGGGTTTTTGTTGTTGTCGTTGTGAGCTGCTGTATGGACAACATCCTAATTATGCTCTTTGTTAGACGTTACTGGAAATAGGCTGAGTGGAACAAGGCAATATGGTAATGGTGGGGACGTCCCTTATGTAGCCGAGATCCTGTGGTGGAGGAGAGGAGCATCTTGATCCTGTACTGATTCTAGAACTGAAGGACCCAAATGCCAAGCTATTTGTTCCAATTTATCTGCAACTGGGATAAATTGCTGTAAAGACAGTGGAAGCTCTCACTGCTGCTGTTATCGAAGAGATTTTGTTGTTAGTTTTACAATGCGAACGTGATTCCCCTTGGTGAAACCAGTCAGTGTGAGATCTCTTTCGTGCCACTCCTTGGCTTTTATCTATGCATAATCTAGCTTTCCAGGCTGCAGATCTGATCCTGCAAAAAATTAGTCCTCAGCCATATGCCTGTTGCTGCACAGCCCTTTCCGTTAAGCTGTGCTAAAAAGACAAATGTCCCTAGACTGAGATTCACATTAACAATTACATATCATTCAGGTTATTTGACCACCGCATCCTTAAAAAATGAGGGAGTTCCGTTGGTTGGGTTAGAAATCTCTTTTCTTTGGATGGGGGGAGGAATCTCTTTTTGGAAATTCTTTTTTGTTTAGTTTGGTTTTTTTCCTGGTACCTCTCTGTTGCTGAATAGAAAATACCGTGAACTTAAATAAAAAATAATTAAAGCTAATGGGAAAAAAGAGTAACTTCTTGTAGAGAAAGAGAGGGAAACTAAGCCACAGGGCTTGCTGTCTTTTGATATATTCAAGTAGTTAAATTTCAGGATATTTGGAAAGAAATCCTTTCTTTTATAGGATGATGACTAGTCCTAAAATAACAAGAATAATTACCATTAGTTTTAGACTGAAAAACGAGGTTTCCTTGCTTTATATGTATGTGGCTGTAGGAACCTTTCATCTATAGCCCCAGGCAAATACAGAAACTGTGTGAATGCTGTGTAAGGGATGCTTATCGTTTTAGAGGACAAGTTGTTTGACAGCAGCATAAGATATGGCAGTTTAAAAATTAATGCAAAATCAGTAAATTGGCCCCAAAGCCATAAGAGTTCAGATGCAAGAGAGACAAGTTAATTGTGAGTGATAGTAATCATCCAGTCAAATGGAGAACGTATGCCTGGCATATTGCAAATTATTTGGGTTCTGGTGTACTATTCAAGCTTTTACATAAGCTCTTCTGTAAAATGAAAGTATAGGATGGGAAAAAACCCATAATATATCCCTCTGACAGTCTTTCCTAGCCTTATTCAGTCAGGTCTTATAAAACAACCTGGTGGCTGGCCTGTTTGTACAAGTGCTCCCTTAAGTTTTTTGGCTGTAGGCACACAATGGGTTACTGGTAGAGACAGGAATAGCACCAGCAAATCCTGACTCACTGTTTGCTGCTATAAGCATACTAGATATATTTTCTCTCTGGGTCTAATACCATTTGAACAGGAATTTGACTCCTATTTTAGTAGTTGCACAGCAGATGAGAAATTTATTCTTTCTTCTGTATGTGGAATAATGCAGAAGCAATTGCTTAGTTCTAGAGAGACAAAAGTGTGTGTTAGAGCTTTTGCCTTAGCAGGAACCTGCCCCTAAAACTACCCCTGCCATTCAAGAGGTGAAGTTGAAGTGCTTTTGTGCCCAGGACTCTTTATTTGATGTAGGGCTCTTTGGAGAAAATATGTGGGGATACTTGTGCATGTAATGGTTCTACAGAGTTCAGGTAATAGAGGAGGGTTTCAGGGGTTTTTGTCTGATTTACTGAAACAGTTGTAGAAAATACTTATTTTGTAGCAGTTCCACCAATCTGTCAAACAGATACTTCTCGGGAAAGTGAAGATAAATTCTGACTTCATGCACAGAATTTTACTGTCCTGTGCTCTGCTCTGTTTTGCAGAGGACTCGTACGCTCTTTTTAGTTCCTCAGATGTTTTGTGGCTAGCAGTCAAACTATGAAGGACGGCTAGTTTGACATGTCCTAGCCCCAGCAGTTTCTTGAGTCAGTTTTCGTAAAAGGAAGGGTGTGTGTTTTACTTGATACTCTGCTACACAAATATGCATTGCTGAGGGGTCTGTGTGGAATACCTGGTGTGCTGTGCATAATATCTATAAATAACCAGAGGGAGCTGATTCAAAATGGAACTGTGCTTGGCTGAACTGAGAGATTTTTGTGATAAAAATACAGATAAACAGTGGCATTTTCCTTTTTTTTTTTTTTTAATTAAAATAATGAGGGTAAACTCTTTGAATTCTTGGCTTTATTGAGGTAGCTATTTCACTGTTTATCGATATTTTTATCCTTTTTGTGTCTTTCTCTCAGTTCTCTTAGACAAACTCCATGTTAATACTTACCAAATGGAAGGAAAGGGCACGTTGTGTCTATGAGCAGGCTGTGGGCTTTTACTGTTACCTTGGGTGACTGCAAGGTCAGTTCTGAAGTAACAAAACTTAAAATAACTCTGACCCTTTTATGGATGGTGTTGCAGGATTTGGAAGTTGGTATCTGATTGTCAGTGTGGCTTTTTTGTAGAATTTGTATCTATTACCTGTGTTTTGAAAGCGATTCCTTTTTTTGTCTTTGCAAGGTTGTTATGTGCTGAAACCTGTATACCTCCTTGTAGTCTTAAATGGAGATTGGAAAGAACCAGAAGTGAAACATGCATTTTCTTACAAATAGGTAGCTGCATTGCCATGGTAACTTGGGAATTGCAGGTTCCAAATACACCATGTCAGTTCACACAAATTGGACACTGCTGTTGGAAATAGGGATACAAAGATATATCTTGTTTTTCTGACCCTTTGTATCTTTTATAAAAAGAAATGTCTTCTTCATATGCAACATCTATTGTTCAGTTCTCCATGTTTGTCTTCTTGAAAATACCTTTTTTTTCTCAAGAAAGTGCCACGGAATTGGCATTTTGTGTGAAAGTACTACACAGCAGCATGAAAATAAGCGATTGTGCCAAAATACATTAATAACTTTCAAATTCTGCGTGAACTTAGGTATATATATTTTAAAGGTAAAACTACTTACTGATTTTTTTCTTCATATACCTTATTCTTTGTTGTGTTATGTTTTTTAATCCATAGTAAAATGCTAACTGTCACAGCTGTGGCATACGTATGATGGTTCTAAGACTAGTTTTCAGTTGCTAAGGCTTTTTCCGAACAGTTTTTGTCCTTTCCGCTCCCCTCCTACCCTCCTTGGTATGTAGTAAAGCAAGTTAGACATATTGCTTTACTTATTTTTGCTGTCAGATAAGCTCCTAAAATTGCAGTTGTGCAGTTTCTCAGCTGGCAGTAGGGGCTGTAAAATCAGAGAGAAGATTTTAGCTTTATACTTAAAAACTTGGGAAATGCACAATGTGGAGAATTGGGACCAGTTGCAAGCAAACTATTTGTCTTGTTTGACATGTGGTGCATAGTGGTCTGCTTGCTGGCTGAGGCTGAGTGGAAGCTGTGAAGAGACATAAAGGAGAGAAAGACACCTTCCCCATGCCAGCCAAGAGGTCTGCAGCACACACAGAGATAGGACACAGCATCTGAGACCCAGATGCTTCATCCACAGTTACTTTTCTGGACCATCATGTGTGGTGCTTTAAATCTCCAGTGTTTATGCTTTCCTGTAATGAGTGCTGTCAGCTTGAGAAATGGTCTTAATTGTTAGTAGAATAAAAACTGTGGAGGAAATGTTTGATGTACAATACTTGGGAGGTTTTATAGCTCTTTGTTTTCCTGTCCCACTGCTATGGCTACAGTCTGCATCAGCAGCATGGGAGAGTGCTCTGAGAAACTCCTGACCAGTTTCTTAACTACATCCAGATGGCCAATGTCCGTGAATTTGCTGAGGAATCTAGTCATGATTATGGTTAAGGGAAGAATATCTGAGGATGGTATTAGGGCTTAACTGACTTTGCAGTGGAGGTATGAGAAAAGTAATAAACTTATCTCATAGGCAGCGTAAAGAAGGGGGTAGCTTTTTGTCCTCCTGATCTCTGTTATTGTTGTTGTTGATATCAGTATTATTACCACCATTCTGGTTACTGCAGCTTGAAACAAGAGAATAATGGAGGAAGGTGGAAATGGGGCAGGTGCTTGCAATTCAGTGCATTGCTGCATTTCCTGAGTGCACATGCGAAAGGATTTCTCTGCCTTTCAGAAGGTGTGTGTGTGTGTAGTCCAACAAATGGCTTTAGAACTAACTTCAGTTGTGTTTCCTTACACTTGTGTTTGATCTGCTCCTATGAGAAAGAATATGTTGAGAAGGTTCCTCCGTTGACTTCCTTGAGGATGATGGATCTGCAGTGTTCTCGTAGAGTTTTGGTCCAAGGGGAAGGATTTGACAGTTCTTATTCATGGAGTTATTTCAACTGCTTGGTGTGTCTTCAGTAGTCCCTTACTGCCTGTCAGGTATTGAGACACCAAGGAGGTCCTGGAATAGGGGATCACTGGGAAGGGAGAGGCAGGGGAGGGATGACACGAAAAGGAAGGTGAAAAGAAATCAAATGTCATGACTTTTAGAAGAATTGGAATATGATGTAAGTGTCATGAAGCCATTGACTAGCTGACAACCTGAGTGGTCTGTGAAATCTGTCTGAAACGAGATTGACTCCTATCTCAGTTTACATTATAGGTGCTGTAGATGGCTTGTAGTTTCCTTGACAGTAAAGTTTCATAGTCCTCTGTCTGTTCAGCTGCCTGTCATATTTGCTCAGCAGAAAATGAAATCTTGGAAGTGGTATGCTTATGTTAAATCTGCATCTGACAGAGGAGGAATGATGCTATGAATGCAGGGATAGCACAAGTTTTAAAAATAGGACAGTAAAGGCTTCTGAAGCCCAATCATCATAGGTTTGCTGGTTAGAGCTGCATTTGCATTTCAACATCCCTTTTGTTCGCTTTGGTTCTAACCACGTCCGTTCACCTCAGTCTTTACCGCTGCCCTGTACCAGTGCCTTTTTTCTCTTTTTTTTTCTCCGGTCTAGTCCTTTACAGCCAGCTCGATGATCCTTCTCTGCTGAAGGACACCTCTCCTTGGTCTCCCTCTCATCTCAGCTTGCTATGGGTCACTTTAGATTAGTCTTTGGAGAAATTATTTCCTCCTTGTAGGATGTCTTAAGGCCTTTAGCCCTTCAAAAGCATTGGGTCCTTGCTTCCTTGCCGCCTGTGGGTCTGGCCTTCATTGCTGCAGGATGAAAAACAGAGGGTCCTGATCCTGTGCACAAGGACTCTTCTCAGCCCAGCTGCTGAGAATGCTGCTGTTGCTGGGGAGGCTTTGCCTTGCTTCTGGTGTAGTTGTTGGGGCAGCTGCATGCTGGCACTTAAAGTAAGGACTTTTTACCTTGTTTTTGTAAAAACAAATGGTCCTCAGCCATAGTGCTTGAGCTGTTGACAGAAGATTTTGGTGTCATTTGTTTTCTTGAAATGATTTTTCGTTTGTTCCTTTCTGGATTTGGGGAGTAGACCAGCTGGCCAGAGGAAGGTGAATTAAAGCACTCCATCGGCTTCATAGAATGATAATAGGATGACAACAGCATGTCCTACATTTCACATTTGTGCTCTTACTCCTATTGATGATAGTGCCGCCTTCTTGAAAACAGATCAGTTAGTTGTAACAAACAAGTAACTGGTTCAGCCAACATTTGTTCAGATTTTCCAGGAGACCTAAGTGCCCCAATGGACAGGTGCTGGACGGGTTAGCCCGTGTCAAGATGTTGTATGAATACTTGTTTAACCCGAACCTGTGAGTGCCAGATTTACTCTGTAACAGTAGTCTTGAACGTCAAAAGAACTGATTTTTCACTCTAGCTTGTTTCTTGTGCTTTCAGGTGTGTGGACTGTACCTGCAAAGGCAGCCTTAATTGATTGTGTCTGCTAGGACACATGTACTTTTGAAGGCTAGTACTGGAAGCCATCAGGCTGGTTTCTACCATCAATAGTTTTCTCAGAGTTAAAAATCTGTGATGAGTGCTGTTGAGACATGAGTACTCTAATAACATTGTGCAGCATTTCTTGTAAGTCCATTAGGGCATGTTCAGAAGAAGTTCTCTTGCTACAGGAATTTTGAGTTTCAACTAGTTTCTCTTTTTCTTTTTTTTCCCTTTAATTAATTGCAGATCAACTGGAGCGCGTGTTTTTGCGTCTTGGCCATGCAGAAACAGATGAGCAGTTACAGAACATTATTTCCAAATTCCTACCCCCTGTTCTCCTCAAGCTGTCCAGCACACAGGAAGGAGTTCGCAAAAAGGTAAAGGTTCAATTTACCATAAAGATACATTGTCCTGATCAGGGAGAAGGAAATGCCCATGATGTACCATGATTTGCTATGCTTAGATGTTCTCTGTGGAGAAAATTACTCTTTGAGGAAAAATTATCATGACCTTAATAGAGAATTGGTTCATTACACCTGTTAGAGCTTAAACAAAACAGTCAGTGCTTATATCAGCACAGGCTTTGCAGATGTGTGGAGGCTGCAATTGTTTCCACTTGGGGCCGGCTAGCTCTGAGTTAGCCTGGGACGAAGGCTTGCTGCCATAGGGACAGTTGCCTGGGCTTCCAGGGCTGTTGTGCTTCCACCTGACTTAGGGCACATGTGAAGCAAGCTTGCTTCTATGCACGAAATACCATGAAGCCATATTCATTGATATCATTTGCTTGGTTGATAGCTGGAGTAAAAGCAAGAACCAAGTAATTTTGAAGATGCAATATGATACCTACCAGAAAAAATTCAGTTCCATGGTACAGAAGGCAGCTTTGTCACAGAATTTATTCAGGTACAGTGTGTACCTGAATGATCAAAACTCTTTGGTTTTTGGCTGTAACCAGGCATAGGAGCAAGGACCAAGCAGTTTTAGAGGTGAAATTTAATGTGTAACTGGAGAATTCAGTTCCTTGCATTAGGTTTTAGGTCTGGTAATAGCAGTGGACTGGAGTGTTTTGGAGCAGAGTGCAGATGAAGTGTTGAGGATTAGTGGTGGAAAAGAAACTTTTCGTAAGTCCTTCTGTCTTGTAGAAATACAGGAATGATCATACTGTCACTGCATTTATAAGTAGATTTCAGAACCTGCAAGTGACTGTAACATAGATTTTTCTCAAAGTTCTGCCCAAAGCATGGTCCTAAGAGTGATTACATGAAGGTGGATCTGTAGATGTCAGGCCATTCCACTGTGCTGAAGGACGGATAGATACTCCAACTCAGATGGGGTGTTCTTCTGAATACTTGCTTACCATGTGTGCTTGGAGCTGTGAAGAAAGGCATTTAACCAGCTGGTGAAATTTCTGAGGGTATTTTTGTATGATTTTTTTTATCTAAGCTGGAATGTGTTGTCAGTTGCTTGTTTTGGAGTGTTGGAAGATGCAGGAAAGGGGAAGGACTAGTCTTTTGAAAATTAGATTTTGAGAGGCCTCTTGAAATCACATAGCATACTTAGCGTGTATTGTTGTAGTGGTATTGTTAGTAGTTTTCACATTAGAGTGAATAGTGAAATAAAATGCGTTTCTTCTTCCTTTTGGGTGTTTAAACTATTGATTTTCATCCACACCAGATGATAATAATATAAGAAATTATAGCACTTCCATGTACTTCTTGATATTTGTCAAATTCAGTGCAGCCGTGTCAATTACCCTGAATTCTGCCCTTGCCATGTCAGTGAAGGGCATTTGACTTTTTCAGCATTCTATTTTAATAATAAATTCAAAATGTAGCAAGAAGGCTTTATATGTGTTAATTTTTTGAAATTTAATTGATATTTTTCACGTAGCAAAGTAATTTTTCAGTGAGATGGAGGTTAGGGGAAGACTGTCAGTTTTTTATTCTAGCGGATATCAGTAAACATCTACAGTGTAGTGTATAACCTGCAAGTAAATCTCTTCAGTGTGCACGCTGCCCTTTTCTATTACTTACGTTGACACTCAGCTTCAATCAATCTTCTGCTCTTATATTTTGTTGATGTGGTGGTGGGAAAACATGCTAAGAATTCTGCTGCCTTTTCAAATACCTAAATTTTCGTTGCTAATTTTGCCTGGTGGATAACTAAGAATGTGCCTGTTTTTCAACACCAGCTTAAATCATGTTAAGGCAATGTAAGCAAAGTGAAAACATGTATTTTTAAACATGAGCCTTCAGGTGATAAGAAGGCTGATCTGATAAAACTAATAAATGAAATAGAATCGAAAGGGAAGGGCAAACTCTTTATTAACCCAGTGGCTGTCTACCAGCAGTGGCAAAACTGACACTCCATGTCATGTCTCTTTCCTGCAGTGGTTGTTGGGGTTAAAAACCCATAAACCCACCACCAACAGCAATAAAAAGTGTGCCAGTATAGTTAACCATAGTTTAAAAACTTGCATAATTTTAATTGAATTGACGGTGTAGCTTTTGATAGTACAGACATGAGCAAACAAGAACTTTTGTGTGTTGTGAGTATATTTTTAAGTGTAGAGCATTACGGTTGTTAAAGGACTCCACTCCTTTCACCCAACTTTAGAGGCATAGTTTGGTTCACAAGTACATCAGAAGGATTGACTATATTCTAATTTTACTTTGACTCCCCAGACTAACTTTGTCCTCAAGCTTGTACTGCTAGAATGAAAAGAGGAAGTTAAATTTCCTTTTTCTTCCTGTTGCCTTAATGTATTCCTTTTTTGGTTTTATTGCTGTCCTTTATTTTATGACTATTAGGTCACTGTTGCTGCAACATTCAGTAATTTCAACTCATTGCCCTCATACATTTTCAGATCTAGGAAGTAGCCTAACTATGGGGATAAGCTTGTAATGACTATAGCTTCTTAATCCACTTATGCTGAAGAAGTAATCCCTTTTCAGGCCGCGGTTTGACGAATGAGTTAAGTTTTACTCTAGGATGTCTTCTACAAGAACAATTATCCTAGTGGTTCACACGAGGAACTTATCCAGGGTAAATTCAACTCTGCTTCTTCAGATGAGCTCCAAGAAGTATTTTTGCAATGGCAGCATTTGTGCCAGCCTGGATACCATTGTCACTTTAAATGCAGCCCATGTGAGGCCAGGAAAAGCAAAAGAAGTCAAAAGTGCAGATGTTTGCTTGAGTCAGGTCTGAAGAGTACTACTGATGAGATCCTTAGTACACTTGTTTGACATTAATGATTAGAGAAGCAAGATATGAGCTAAACCCTAACACATACTTAAATCCTGCCATGTCTTTTTACCAGCCACCACTGGTAATTTCAACTTGTTTCTCAAGTTCTGTCTTATTATCTCGTACCCTTTCTCAAAGAGGTCTGTGCAGACAGGGTTTTTTCCTCTCTAAAATACTATGAATTTGTGATGGTTGCAATAAATCTACAGCAGCAAAATTTGGTAGCTGTCAGTGTTACTTATTTTGTCAGTTTATCTCTGATTTCAATCACATGCTTGCAGTCAGCTCTGTAGTTTCTCTGGATTATAGTTTGACATTTTTTTGTTTGATACTTAGTCACGGAGTGGATGTAAAGATGGTGTCTAAGAGGCTGCTCTTACGCAGCTCAGCATACATAAAGTTCTGCAGTTTCCATTACAAACTTCAGTGACAGCAATTTAGCTGCTTTTTCAGCATAGTACAACCAAGGCAATGATCCATCAAAAACACAGGACATCCTGGCTTTTTGACTTGAATTGCTTGAAGTCAACCTGAATCTAGGACTGGCTCTGACTGGTTTTACTGGAACCGAGCTGACTTCGTCTAACGTCACTTCCGTTGTTTTGCACCACCTTCTTTGAGAATCTGATAAAGTTTGCAAGCAATATGCAGATATCACCTTAGTGTGATTTCTCAGAATGGGTAGAGTTCCAGAGTAGAGATTGTAGTTTCTCAATTTCCTCTGTTCAGTTATGATACTTTCTTCAGGGGATTTACAAATGACACTTTGCTTATGCTAAGAAACTACCTAATGGGATTCTAGAATCATGGGATAATTCAGCTTGGAGAGGACTGTAGGAGGTCTCCAGACCAATCTCCTTTTTAAAACAGTCCATTACAGGCTCGGTTCGGGATGAATGTTAAGGTTTTATCGAGATGGGTCTTGAAAAACCTCTGAGGATAACAATTGTACAAACCCTCTGAGCCTCAACTTCACTACTTGATAGTCTTCATCATGAGGGAATACCATGCTGCACCTCTCTTCTTTCAACACTGTCTGGCCCCAGTTTCGCTCACTGTCTGTCAGAGCCTGGGGCCATTCCCCTTGAGCAGCTGCCTGTTGCCATTGGTGTTGCTGCTTGGGCTCTGCCTGCCCAGGCAGGGCTGCACATTGCCTCTGCCTGACATTCACTGCACTCCTGTTGGCTTCTCTTGCTTGAAAGGTTTCAGTTCTGTAATGTTCCACTCCAAATAGTTATCATACACTTGGTAACTTTATTATGGGTGGGGGTTTTTCCATTTTGGTTGGTTGGTTGGTTGGTTTTTTTTTGTCTGTTTTGTGAATTGGAGGTATTCTGCAGCTCAATATAGAGCAGTAATGTGTATTTCCAAGCCGGAGTCACTTTTGACAGATAGTAAGCAAACTGTGGAAAGAACTGGTCATCTTCAGTTATCCTTTCTTTCTGATATTTCTTTTGATGGATGTTACTGATTGTGGCGTGGTTTGGGACTCGTGTGTTTGTCTTAACAGTAACTTGAGACATGTCGGAGTGGTTTCAAGATAAATGATGGCTGCTGTTTTCTTATGGAGTAAACAATCAGATCAGGCGTGATTTGCTTGTACTAAGCCAGCCTAATGGACTGAGCTTGGTGATTGGAGCCCAAAGTAGTAACATTAACAGTGGTTCTTTCAAGTTTTTTTGGTTTTTTTTCTTCCTATCAGGTCATGGAGCTGCTGGTTCATCTGAATAAGCGCATCAAAAGTCGGCCAAAAATACAGCTTCCAGTAGAGACATTGCTAGTTCAATATCAAGATCCTTCTGCAGTGTCTTTTGTCACTGTAAGTGTCTGTTCTTCCAAAACTGCCGCTTTACTTTAGCGAGGAGACCGTTCTTTAAAGCTCCTGTATTTAGCTCTGCCAGTTTTCCTAGCAAGTGTGTAATTGTTATGAGGTTGATGTTTTAAGTGCTTTTTTTATACTCAATTTTATAGTTTAGTGTGGGTGAAACTTAGTTTCATAAAGCATTTTGCTGTTCAAATTACTCACAGTTACTCTTGATATTTCATGATTGCATGAATTGTCGCTGCTTGTGTTGTAAAGGATCTGTTCATTGGTAGAAGCTGCATTTTGCAAGCAGCTACTAGTTCTTATCCTGGTATCTGCAGGAACCCAGTTTTACTTAAAACACCTTTCTCTCTTTGAACACATGAGGACCTGTTTTTGTATGTGTTTTAGGGTCAGGACCTTAGCTGAGCAAGAAAAGATGAAAAAAGATGTGATTTTATGGATGGTGAAACTTTCGTATATTATTTCATTCAGTGTGATTTAAAATGTGGAAATAGGTTTAAAATGTTTTTCTGAAACTCTGAAACAGTTTACGTTTCAGTTTTTGGTAGATCTGTTGCAAATCACAAAAGTGATTAGATCATTGGGAAACTTTGTACTTTTTGTTTTACTATTCAGTCTTGTTTGTAGCATAAATTGAGAACATAACATCTTAGAAATGTGTGGGGAAATATTTAGCCTTTAAATAGCAGTGACATACATAAAAGTAGTCTTAGATTGTCCTAAGCAGGTGGCATTATCTGGAATTCGCTTTTTTGAAAGGACCAAGACTTCTGGAGTACCTATGTTTTGTAGAGCAAAACAAACCATCTTGTTTAAAGACATACTTGACAAACTCTGTGTTTGGCTGGACTTGTCAAAAATGTCTTTTCCTTCTCCCATCTCAGTGATGCATATTGCTTTGCATCGTAAGGCTTCATAGCATTTTAACTAAAGTGCCATCTACAAAATAGTGCAGTGCACTACAGCACTCCTTTCAGCCAAGTCACAGAACACAACTCTTACATCTGCAGTTCTTGGCTGGGTTTAGATGAAGAGGATAACAGTTAGATAGTCCTATATTCAGTATTGCTCTCCTGTGCTGTCCTGTCATTGGATTCTTAACTGCATTTGCAGCTTTTAGAAATGTGTTTTCAAGAGAAATTTTGTCTATGCTGCTGTATTGGTATTTATTCAATATTGTTTTCTATTTTATTTCAGAAATAGATAATATAGATATTTCAGATAGATAAGAGAGATCATTACATTTGCTTTCTTTTAAGCTGTTGCTTAGTTGCAGCTGCTTTTGGTGAAATTAACAGTGAAAAAGACGAAGCAGAGAGGGGTTTTTTTCGTTGTTTTTTTCCACCTTTTAAAGTAGAAGCTCAGCAAGACCTGCTCTGAATAGTCCTTGCAGAGTCTCCTCTTTAATGGTTGTCAGTCTGATAAGTCTTAGACTTTTAAAAAATTGGTCTTACAAAAGAAATTGGTCTTCTTGTATGTTGTTTCTAATACCCAATTATGTGACATGACGTACAAGAAGATGTTAAGGAACATGTGCTTCTTTTGCACTGCTGTAATACTGTGTGCTTTTTCTACTCCTTTAGAATTTTACCATAATTTATGTTAAGATGGGATACCCCCGTCTGCCTGTGGAAAAACAGTGTGAATTGGCTCCAACCCTTCTCACTGCAATGGAAGGGAAACCTCAACCACAACAGGACAGGTATAACTACTTATTCTTGGAATGAATTTTGTTGGTACTGTTTTAGTAAAATAATTTGTATCAGTTGTTAAACCTGGTGCTGTCTTCATTGCTTAGGATGATCTTGGCATGTACAATTTTGGATCAGTAATTCAGTCGTTTGGGTAGGACAAAAATTTCTTTTAGTCTAATGCTGTAATAATATACAGGATCTGCAGCAGCAGACTCCCTGTGTGATAAGAGGTCTATGTTTCAAGTAAGTAGAAATTTTAGCTAAGTTGTAATAAGTAAAGAAAAGACTGAAGTTGGGAACTGCTGTATACTAAAAACCTCTAGAAAACTGTTATTGATGGGCCTGGTTCTTTCTACATTGAGTTGAGTTTCTCCTGTGCTGGTGCTGGAAAATGTCGTTAAAATCATGTCTTTGTTCATTCTGCGTACTGTGATGGTGTAAAAGTATTTTAAAAATTATCTTACTGAAAGGTCTTGCAGTAAAATCTTGCTTCCATTCGTGAGATTAGTGTGAAAATACTTGTAGCCCTTGGGAGCACGGTTTTTCTCTGTCGAAAAAACAAGTACATGAGTGAAGAGAGCTTTGGAAAATCTGGCTGTACTGGTATACAACCAATGTATTTGCCAGTGTTTCGTAAGGATGAGACAGTCCTAGATTGTATTTTGTGGCATAATTATGGCACTGCCAAAAATCTGGACAAATGCAGAGACTGTCTCTCCAAATGTCTGCATGCATGCAGACATGTATGTTCAGTTTTGAGGACGAATCCTAATTTATATTCTGCTTTCCATTTTTAAGTATATCAGATGGTAAATAGAGGCTACTGGATTGTGAATATGTTTAACTTTTGTTAATATTTTCTTCTTTTGCTATTAAGGATCAGGTTTGTTGTTAAAGGTTTCTGTCTTGTATGTTATAAATAAACAGGTGTGTTTTTTTTAAATGGTTGCAGTAAATATAATTGTTTTTCAGCCTAATGCATCTTCTAATACCAACCCTTTTTCACATGAAATACCCTGCTGAACCACTGAAAGCAGCAGCTTCTCCGTTTAATCTTGCTGAAAAACCAAAGACTGTACAGCTGCTTTTGGACTTCATGTTGGATGTTCTTCTTATGCCTTATGGGTGAGTTGATACCAGTCTTCTCTAGCACTGTTGTGTTCTTTAAGTGCAAAACAGCACAAACTACACCCTTGAAAACTCATTTAAAGTATGCTGTTGCTTCCTGGCTCAAATGAAGCCAGTGGAAAAGTAGAAAGGAAGTTGATAATTTTAAGAATCAGATCACCATCTTCCTTATTTTACAAAACATCTCTTTTCTACTTGATTAGGTGTTACGGTATTCTGTCCTTACCTCTCTTGAGATCAAAGTGAAACTATGAGACATGTGAGCTATTTGTTGAATAGCCAACCTTTTCAAATACAAGCCTGACAAAAATGTGTGCTCCTCTTTCTGCAGTTGAGTTTTAAGGCTTATTCCTCCAAGGTCATAAGCAAGAATAATTTCTAAAATCTTTTGTCTTCCAGAGTTGAACCTTTGAACAAGATTTGTCTTTTGTCTGTTTTCTGGTGAAAAATGTTCAAACTGCAATGATGTTGTAGTGTGAGCACTGTTTTTGAAAGGAAGAAGAATGTACAGAGCAACTTGAATTTACTGGTACTGCTTGTTAGGAACCTTCTAGTGTCTAAAATCAGTACTTTCTCAAAATGTTCTTTCCCCTCACTGTTTTTTTGTGTCTTTGTATTGCTAAGGGAGCTTTTGTTTTGAATGAAAATCGAAATAATTTTGATGGTAGAACATATTTCTGTTTTTTCTGGCAGTGAAAGTCCTGAAAAATAGGGTTGGTGCCGGTATGCTTTTTTTGAGCTCGTAACTCTTGCTCACCTGAGTGGATTAACCTAAAAGGAATGAATTTAAAATAGCGAGCACACGAGCTTCTCCATGTAGCTTTGTTGGAGGCCATGCTCCCTATCAGATGTTTCAGGGGCCACTTCCCTTTTGTTTGAATATACAGAATTTTGCAGCATTTGGTTTGGAGTGTCTGTTCTTCTGTTCGTGGTTCACACTCTTCAGCTGGCCCAGGTTAATTGCTCTTAGCTTCATCCATGGCTGTAGTGTCAACAGATGAAGTCCTTGGGCTTTTCAGTGAGGCTTCGCTCCCTTCCACGCTTTAATACTCTGGCAAAGCACAAGTTTTTGAATCACAGAATCATTTAGTTTGGAATGGACCTCTGAGAAAATACTCAGAGATGCTGAAACTAGGAGTTGAAAGTTTTGATTTTCTTTCCAGAGGGTGCTCAGAGAGTGTCTTGAGCTAGCCTGTGGCTCTGGATGTCTGTCTTTTAAAGTCTTGCTCCTTGGGGTGAGACTGTTAGCAGTAGTTTACAGCTAATTTGTGCTTTTTAGGACTTGCTCTGTCATTGTCTAGTTGTGAATTAGCCTTGCCAGTTTGCTGCAGTAAAGCAATCAGAAAACTTAACTGTAAGGCTTAAAGCTCATAAGAAAGTGTTTAAAGTTTTAACTAATGAGACTCGGAATGAATCCTTATTGTTGAGATTGTTTTCCTCTGTTTGTTGCCTGTGTGCTGAATGCAGAAAGGGAGGCTGGCTGGGGCAAAATAATTCTTGTTGGTGTCTGCACTGAAGTTTTGAGGCTATATTGTGTTGACCAGCTTCCAAGGTTACATGTAGAGCTGAGGTGGCGTTTATGAAGGCATGGAGATGAGCACAGGGCAGCTAGACTAGCCAGTCTTAGGAAAGACCAGGCTCTGTAAACTTCATCTTTTTATTTTTGCTTTCCTTCCCTGTCCAGTACTAAAACTGCCACTTTCCAAGACAGTATTTCTTTTTTTTTTTGTTTTTTTTTTTAATATCAGGGTTTGTTTCCTGCTGCTTGTGTTGCACATGCTTCATAATTTCCCTTGTTAGGTTTGTGTTTTTTATAGGAATCATACAAATGTTGGAGCTTTTAGCACAAGTTTCTTGAATGTAGTACTGCATGAGTATTTATTTCTAATACAAAAGAGATGATTTTTTCTGGCTTGTACCCTAAGAATTGTTTCTGGAAATGCCAGTGGACCTTACCGTTTCAAAACTGAAGTTTGTTTTTATTGACATACATTTATTTATTTCTTTCCTCCATTCCAGAGTCTAGTTCAGCTGGTAATGTGTATTGGTGAAGGCTCTAATGAAAGTCTTTCCCTACCTGCTTAGGTTTGTATTGAATGAATCTCAAAGTCGACAAAATGTGCCCTCGGCCCAGGGGTCTTCATCAAGTACCGTGGGAGGTCCTGGAATCCCTCAGCCACCTCCAGGGATGAGCTTTTACGCAGCCAAAAGGGTAATTGGAGATAGTCCGTGGACACCAGAGCTGCTAGAACAGGTATTTAGAGCTGTGGGGCTGGTCCTTGGTGAACTGTGGGAGGTGGCAGGGAGGGTTGCAGGGGGACGTATGGAAAGCCGCAGGGAAAATATGTAACTGTTTCTGACCGGGTCTTTAGTTGCCTTGAGGGAATTTATTGAGGGGTTTTGCGTGATGCCTTAAGGAATTTTGCAGCGGTGGAGTGGGGAGGAAGGTGGTTAGGAAGCAGCCATGACTGCCGCCTTCTCTTGTGTTTTACTCCCAAAGGTTGCAACAGTGTCTTCTGTTTCTGAAGCATCCCTTTTTAACAGTGGTGTAACAAGGTATCTGATAATGGTAATGCTGATACTTTGCTGCAGATGGATGCTGTGACAGGAGCCAAGCTAAGAGATGGAGAGCATGTGAATTTTTCCTTAAGCAAGCAGAAGCCGTGATTTCTGGTAGCTGAGCTGCTACAGTTACTGTAACATCCGCTTTCTTGTCAGTAACAGTGTCTTTCCCTGGTGTTGAACAGTGCAAGCTGGGGATAGTGAAGTTCATTGAAGCTGAGCAAGTGCCCGAACTTGAAGCTGTTATACACTTGGTTGTAGCCTCCAGTGATACGAGACACAGTGTTGCCACTGCAGCAGACCTTGAACTAAAGAGCAAGCAAAGGTAAGGTTTGGATGGTTGGAAAAAGATGGTGCTAGTACTCCTGACACAGCTAGCTGCAATGTATGTAGTGCTCCAGAGAGGCTATGCTCGAGAGGAGGAAGGCTGAAGTCCCCTGTATACATGTGAAGCTGCCACGTATTCCCACTGGGCTGAGAATGGTGTGGCTTGCAGTCTTGCAGCTGGAAATGTCACTTGGGTCCAGAGCTGACTGTGTTCACTGTGTGGGTTTGATCATTTTTGATATTGCTTTTGAGCCATTTTCATACCAAATCGTAAAGAATATCAGTGGTTTCCATATTGCTCTCTGTGGATTATCAATTGTCAATAAGGCTTTAGTAAATGATTCCCAGAAAAGTATACTTTCATTTAATTCTTTAGGAGAATAAAGAGATTAATTGTGAAATGGATCATAGTCTAGACAGTTTGGTAGACACTGTTGTCATTATTATTGAAACTTTTGCTCACCTGCAGTTCGCATTTCATCATCTAAAGATAATGCTTCTGTCTTTACTCCTCAAGAGACCAGAGTAATGGCTGTTGGTACTCTTTGCTGAGACACTGACAGTGGGAGATTGGCTGGCTCGTGTAGGAGGTTGGAGCAAGACAGGCCTGTGTTTGAAACGTGTAGGTGGCTCCTGTAGGGCTATTTAACTTGGAGTCAAATTTGTAATGTGGAATCTTCTGCAGCTGAAGTCTTTTCGTGTACCTCAGTCATGACAGGGGAGATGATGCTACTAAATGATGAAGCTTGATTAAGGAAGCTGGTCTCTCCTTTGCTGCTTATCTTTCCCTCTGTGTTGGTATTCTTTGCCCAGAGAGAAAAATAACTGTGGACAAAATGCATGTTAGTATGTAATGCTGGATGTCTTTCATGAGAAATATATGCTAGTTCACAGATTACCATTTGATATTCAATTGGTAGATTACTGTGGTCTGTATGTCTTGTTTCAGTGGGAGAGAAGGGAGCTCCTAGGTTTCTCACAAATTATTTGATATCATGTTGTCAGAAATTGTGAAAGTGTGATCACATTCTCTATGATTATGTATTATGTGTATGTAGGAAAAGTGGTTAGAAGTCAAACTGAGGAGTTCTGTTTAAGCTTTGGGAAGAATATGATTACGATGCAAAATACTGTATTTTAAGAAACAGTCAAAGGTCAGAATCCTAACATGTTGGTTTCCAATGTGTTTTTTTTCTTCAGTTTAATTGACTGGAACAATCCTGCTATCATCAACAAAATGTATAAAGTGTATCTTGGGGATATACCACTGAAAACCAAGGAGGTAAAATTTGCCTTTAGAGTTGTCTATGCTCTTAATTGCTGAAGAAGTAATTTTAGTTGTCTTATTTTATTTGAAACCATATATATGTATTTCTTAAATCTGTCACTTCCTTTGATGTCTGCTTTCACTGAACATTTATGTTGTTTGAATAATTTTTTCTCTGTGCCAGGGTGTTCTGATTTGCAGCAGAAAGTAATTTAACTACCTTAAATACTGGTGTCCAAAGATGCACTGTTTCATCTCTGTTTCTGGCAGGGATCTGTTCTGAAACCAGAAATGAAACGAGAGTCAGTCAGCACCCGTGTTAAATTAAAGATAGTTCCTCATCTTCTGCGATCCCGGCAAGCTGCAGAAATGTTCCCAGCTAACATTCAGGTGAAGCTGATTTTCCAAATCTTCTCTTCCTAATCAGTTTGACAGTACAGTTCCTCCAGTACTTAGAGGTGGGAAGCATTGTTATTGATGAGAGTGTTTAAAGAAGAGGAGGAATGAAAATCTTTGAAAATGAAGCCAGACACTCTTTAATCTGCTCCTTGTTCTTTTTGGTCAGGTGGTATATGATGGACTGTTTGGTGCAAACACAAATGCAAAGCTGAGAAGTCTGTCATTGCAGTTTGTGCATCATATTTGCATTATGTAAGTAGTTCAGAGAGCACAATGTTTTTTAGTTATTTGCCTAGAAGCCACAAGTTTAATAAAGATATAACTAAACTAATGAGTACTAAAACTCAGAGAAAGTAGTCTTTTTTTTACTTAATCCTGGAAGCTCAGTGTGTCTGCACTGGCACACAATAGATTGTAATTTCACACCTTAACACAGTCGAGAGAAGTGATACTAGAGAGGATGCTTTTCAGGGATCTAAGAGATAATATTTTGTTGGTTTCTCTAATTGCAGTTGTCCAGAGAGTAAAATAAAGCCATTAGGTCCAATGCTTTTAAATGGACTTACAAAGCTGATCAATGAATACAAAGAGGTAAGATGAAAAATTCTTTCTTATAATTCTTCATATGAATACAAGCAAAAGATATGATGGAAACTGATGAATCTTTTTTTTGTGCTTACTTGAGCGGCTGCCAGAGGATATATTTTAAGAGTTTTTGTTGGAAGAGAAGCCAGTATTTTAAAATGCTGTATAGGAAAATGATTTTATTTATTTAACACCTATAGATATGTGCTTGGGCACCAATTGCAAAATCTCAGGAAACAATAGTAATATAAAGAGGGAAGCCAAAGTAGTATCTAGCTGCTCTTACTCTGGAAAACACAGGGATTTCAACTCTGGATGTTTATCCCATTGTGTTAAGCATCTGTATAGGCCAGCTTGTAATACGTTCCATCCTATATATCCAGGGATGGTATTACTATGGAAAGGGTGTTACCAAACAGAACTGCAGTGCCAGTCTGGCCTGACAAGTGCCATTTCACTTTTCCAGTGAAAAGTTTCCAGTGCCATTTCAAAAGTCAAATTTCCCATGATACTCCTACATGTACCTTAGAAAGGACTGATGTTGCAGATCACCTCTTCTGCAGCTTTGAACTTCTTACTGCTTCGTTTGAACTTTGAATGTGACCTTCTGGCCTGAGCTGGCATTTGAATGCATGGGACTCCCTGCCATTGGGAAGGGAATGAAAAAGGAAGTAAGCCCATGTGTATAAATGTGCTGTATTGGTCATCCACAGGATTCGTTGTGCAAACTGCTTCCTTTGTTTACAGTTGCCGTTCAGAGCTAGTGGAAGGTGTCTGTCCCTCTGCTACTGTTTCATCTGCTCAATGAATCTCCGTATCTATTTTTCTTGAAATAAATGTAGTTAGCTGAGAGCAGAAGAGAGATTCACATTTTGCCACCATTTGCAGTTTCTCTGTTTCTTGGATGAAAGTGTGCTCCCTCTGTTTCTATCTAATGTTTTTATTCTTGGATAGAAATATTTTATGTTTTAGGATTCTTTTTCCATGAAAGCCTGCTTGAGCACTTTGAAGACAGGATTTGAAGTTAATATTTATTTATAAAATATATACCTGTTTGTGTTTCTGGTTTTGCTGAATTTTATTTATTTTATCATTCAAGGATTCAAAACTGCTATCAATGGCATATTCAGCAGTTGGAAAGCTCTCCAGGTAACTGAAGCATCATTTAAACAATGGGACATTGAAAAATTTTTCCAGAGTAATCAGTTAATTTATCAGCAGCAAGCTTTATGCCGCCTGCCAATTTTGCAGTTGAGTGCATGATGCAGAGAAGAGCACTTTTTGTGACAACTTCAGAAATGTAAAAAGAAATATGTTTTTAGCTGATAGCTTCTCTAGCAGTGATTAATGGCAGCTCATGAATTTTGCACAGAATTTAAGAAATGGTTCCACATTCTGGATTGCTAGAAATATAAATTTAAGGAATATGCAGCAAAGACCAGAGGGCAGGAAGCCAGGCAAGTGGTATGTTCAGTCATGTGCTGGTGATCTAAGTGGTTGTCCGTAAAATGTCTCTCTTTCCAAACTGTGTTAAGGGAGGGAGAATTTGCTGGCGTGTGGTAGATATGGCTAAGATATAGCAAACTTTCTGTGCTGGCTGTCATTGTTTGGCAGTTAAAATTTGGAATGGGGGGAAGACCAATGAAATGTGAAATATTTCAATTTAAAAAAACGAAAACTTCATAGATTAAAATATCTTGTTTCAGCCGAATGCCTCAGCTCTTTACCAAGGATATAGCACTGGTACAGCAGTTTTTTGAAGCCTTGTGCAAGGTGGGTGCTGATGGGGCTTTGGGAAATCGTTAGTGTTTTCTTCTGATTTTGCTCAGTTCTTGGCACTGCACGCAGTAAAGTGAAACCTCTTGGTTTTATACCGCAGGAAGATGCTGATACTAGGCTTGCCATTCAAGAGGCATTGTCTATGATGGTTGGAGCATATAGTAACCTGGAAGGAGCCCAGCGTACCCTGATGGAAGCTCTTGTAGCCTCTTATTTAATAAAGGTATTTTCAGTGGAAGAAAAATCACATACCTTGAAATAAGACCTATTAGTTGTCTTTGTGTTTCCTGACACTTCCTGTTAGATATTTCTGGAACACATCTTCCTTTTCTTACTGAGTGTGTTGGCCTGTCTGGAAGAAGGCAGGTAGTCTATGCTCATATGAAATATTTTTAACATGGCTTGGTGACTGCAAGGCAGGTAACACTGCAGTTCTCTATTTGTGTTCTGTTTAGCAAAGAAACAAATCCATTGCAATCGCATTGTATGTTTCTCATAGTCTTCTCCTTGGAAAACTTCAAGAAGTAGATGCTTCAAGGACAGTGTCTTCTGAAATGCTTTGGGATGTTGAGAGTTTGGTAGAAAGGATCATTCACTGCTAAGTGGAGTTTCATTGTGCTGTGTGATATCTGACATAAGGCACCTGTGAAGCTCTCCATCAGCTTAGCCTTGAGACACTAGTCTAGACTAAACCAGACTTCACTGATCCCTACTTTGAATACCTTGTTTGTGTTCAGAATATGATTTTCAGAAAGCGTGAGTGTTCTGTGTTCTTTGCGCTTGCTTGGGTACTCGGGTTGACTGTGGAGGTGTATGTATTTCTAGTGTAAGAGGTAATTTTCATGCTGATAACTCTTTTGCTTAAGGGGTCTAAATCTCCAGGCTGTATCTTTTTGAGACTATCTGTACCTTATAAACAGAATGACCACCCTGAGCTGATGTTTCTTTCCCACCTCTGGCTATGCTGCTCCTAAGTGTAGCTGTGTTTTCTGTGGATAGATGATGTGTGTCAGTTTCATTTCAAAACTGCCTGGATGGAGCAGTTCAGTTTTTCAAGAATTAGTATAATTCCTCAAAGTGTGCATGTGTTTAATTAAACATTAAATTCCTCGCTTGTATATATATGAGAAGTTAGCTTATCTTTGCCGTGTCTCTTGCCATATGAAGAGTAAGCATGAATAGTCTCTCAAAATGTCTAAACTTGTTGAATCATGTTGGTAGCAGAGGACAAAACAAATAGCTGATAATGTACAAGTGGTGAGTGAAAGTAATTTAAAACTCCACCATATGTTTGTGTCTTTTCCTTTTAAGCCTGAAGTTCAAGTACGTCAAGTGGCTGTAAAATTTGCTAGCACAGTGTTCCCTCCAGACCATATCCCTTCCAGATACTTACTCCTGTTAGCTGCAGGAGACCCGTAAGTTGTTTTCCTTTATAAATTATTTTCTCATATGTTTATATGTATGTATGTTTGTATGTGTATACATGTGTTTGTATGTATGTATATATATATGCGTATGCACACACACTGTATATGCATTCAATATATATTTGGATTAAATATAAATACACATACATATATGTATGTGTAAGTTTGCACATAAATAACTCAAAGTCAAATATGGTGATTTGGAAATTAAACTTCACATTCTCAGCATTTCTGTGGAGAACTGTTACTGTACTCAGTGACAGTCTTTTGATTGTTTCAGATGAACTGCTGTCACTGAAGCACTTCATATTAATGATCAGTTGCAGTTGCAAAAGTGAAAATACAGTAACTGAAATCACTTTTACAGTGTCTAGAAATTATTTTTTCCTGGCAAATTCTATCAGTCTGTTTTTAGCTTGTATTTGCAGAGAGTTGAGCATGCAGTTTTGAGAGTTGCCACTCTGCTGAGGAGTAGGTGACTTGTTAAATTACAGTAATCATTTCATTTGCAGTTTTCTGTTATTGCAGTGTAAGTAGTGGGGGGTTTTTTCCGATATATTTTAATTACTAAATTTTTGATGTGAGTAGCTGTTGTGTAACTAAGGAAAGCTAAATGGATCAATTGCAACAACCTGCTTTGTCATTGCAGTGTCAGCACTGTTTCAGGAATCTACTATTAAGTAGATAATAATAAACCTGATAGGTGGCAGCTGAAGCTTGACTACCAGAAGTGATAGGGAGAAGTAGCAGATAGGAAAACAAAGATGTGGGAACGAGGGACTGTTGTTGAGCACTAGAAGAACGTAAGAGGAACAGAAGTGAGCTCATCCAGACAGTTTTGCAAAAAGCACTCAGTACCATCCCTTTTTCTTTCCCATCTCTAAAATAAACAAATAATTAAAAGTTGTAGTTCAAGATTTTTTCTCCCTTCCTTTTGAAACCTCCTCCCCCACATCTCATTTAAAAACTGTTCTCTCTCCCCCACCTTCCAACATATCTTATTGCTCATTAAGGGCCTCTTGTTCTGTATAAATAATGTCTGTTTCTCATCTTTTCTTCGGAAAGACGGGAGGAGGTACACGGAGAAGCCCAGCGGGTACTGAGAACATTTTCTGGGAAAAATGAAAAGGAGAGTTCTGGGAAGCAGATGCCTTCCTTCCCTGAAATGGTCCATTACATTCAGGACAAGGTACAGTGCTTCTGTCACAGTAAATGACAAATAGTTGCATGATGCTGGGGCATGTGATAAGGGTGGTCTTGCCTTCCCCATGTCTGTTTGCCGCAGCTGTCCCAAGGAATAAAGTTAGTAAAAATCACAGTGAGGACCACACATACTATTTCATTGCCAAAATTGCTACTTGTCATCACTGTCTGCTGGCACTAATTGCAAGATATCCAAGTGTTAAGTAGTGAGGCAGATCTTTTAACAAAGGGAATGTTTTGCTTTCTTACAATTTGTGCAGATGATATGTGGAATGAGGAATCCAGTCTTCAAGGCTTATAATCCAGCATGTTTCACAAACACAGTTCCTAAAGATGCAAAAAGACTGCTTATTTGGCCCAGTGAACAATAAAGTACATAAACAAAAAAAAAAATCCTAGGCTAGGAAAGGAGATACTAGAACAAGTCTTATTTGTTAATTATTTGTTGGTGATACTAGAAGAAGTCTGATTTGTTGACTTAAAGACTTGATTTTTCATCTTCATTGCAGTTTTTGAAATAATGGGCATGTAAATAGACTTTTACAAGTTTAATGGAATGATATGCCAAAAACTGTGCCGCTCAGTTTACTCACAACTGTTTGCCCTGAGAGCTCATCTGGAGAAGTGTTAAAATATAGTCTGTGTTGCACACTTCTCTGTATAGTAGCTATACTAGGCTTTTAAGCAGTAAAGGAGATGTGGAGAGTCACTGACAGTATTTTTTCCTGTAATAGCCTGCTTTTTAAAAAAATGCCTGAAGTATGTAATGTTGAAGCACATCTGATTTTGCAAGAGATCTGTGATAATAGAGCTCTTACACCTGAGACATTTCTTGTGAAATGTGTGCTCCGGTGTGTGCTCTACTAATACGCGGAAGTATTTGAAGTTCTGAGAACTTGCTTTTTGTCCAGAATCCTGACTATTTAAATAGATTATAAAAAAATTAAGAAAACAAGATTGAGTTTTAGGTAACACTCCTAAATGCCGTCCCATTGCAGTTCATTTTAAAATTTTCCATAACATTTGTAGTGTCACTAAGTAATTATGGATCAGTGTAGTTTAATCACTGCTGAGAAAAGTAAGAGTCCCTCAATCATGGGGGAATTAAATTTTTTTTTCGAGCGCTTTTCAGATCTTTACATGTCCTGAAGGTGTATTTAAAAATCCTGGAGGTATATTTATTTGTTTAGTTATATCAAAGTATGATTTTTCACGTACTATCAATAATCTGTGACTTTTGTAGATGTTTGAGAAGTCTGTAAGCATTCCTTGGCTCAGCTGGCTGAGATGGAAATGACTGCATGACTTAGCATGATCCTTCTCTCCTTTTGAAAGAAAAATATATGTGAAAGAGTAGGACCGATCTGCTGGGTATGGGTGGGAAACTGTTCCTCAAGGGAGTCACTGTCTGTTCGCTAAATCAGGTTTTCTTTAGTGATTCTTGATGTCATTGAAATTAGCATTACAAAAGATCATGATGTCTTGAGGGGAGTGGGGATCTGTTGTCTTCTGCAACTGGCTTGTGTGTTTACTCAAGTACAAGGCTGCATGACTGAATCAAGCCCTACCACTTATGAGCATGTTGCCTGTTTAATAGATAAATGTTGCTTTTCTGCAGCATTTGCAGTGGGTGTCACTTAAAATCTCCTGTTTGGATGTTTTTCTGCTGGAATATTCCTGCTTGTCAGAGCTAACATTTACGTGGAAAGGAGTTGCTCACTTGCTGCTGCAGCCTTCCGTATAGCAGGTAGAGAGATTCCCTCTGAGTCTCTCTCAGTCTGAGAGATTCCCCAGGCTTGGCTGGCACAGCACAGGGCGCCCACCTCCCAGGGCTAGGGAAGCCTGGCTGTTCTGCAGCCTCTCCAGGCAGACCTGCTGTTTTAAAGCTTTCTGGCTGGCAGTTGTGGGGGGAGCCTCAGAATTTGGAAGTTTATGAAGTATTTTACTTTTAAATTCTGAAGTGCTTCTTTGTTCCCTGAAAGGAAGAAAGAATGTTGTATTTCTTCAGCCTCCCCTACTATTCCCTCTCATGCATTCAGAGTTTCCAATTTCTGAATTGATACAGATGTAAAATAGATCAACCTGACTGTTGCTGAGTGCACTGTGCCCTTTTTGTTAAGAGCTGTTACACATTTTCAGTTGCTAAGAGGATTAACACAGTCACATCAGCAGAATTTCGCTGACCTTTCCAACATCTCTGCTGTTATGGGTCTGAATGTTCCACTCTTAATATACTGTGTTGTTTAGGCCTCTCACCGAATGAAAACCCCAGCTAAATATATGACTGGAACTGCAGCGTTGCCTTTTAATCCTGCCACATTTGGAGAGGTAATTGTGTGGTTTTACTTCCTCAGATATATGTACCATTATTTATCTAGAGGACAGTGTAAGAAGCTAACAGCTACCATAAGTCACCCTGCATTCTAAAATTCTTTGAATAGGTGAAATAAATTTGCCCTTAAATGGTAGTCTGAACAGGTTTTTCATAGGGGGGTTGGGAGGAATGTTTGTGAGAGGGTTACTCCACTGCTTTCTGCAGCATATCTAATGGAATAGCATTAGATATTAATAACACTGGATATTAGTCCTGTGCAGAGGTCTCATTATGCTCCTTGTTGCTCTTTTTCTAACAGAATCCCAGGCTTCAGTGATCTGTAGACACAAACTGAGATGGGAAGCGAGTCCTGTATTAGCAATGTGTTGAGTTGCATTTGTACACATGCCTAATTGGTATAGGGTACAGGCTGAACTGCCTGCAAGGAATTGCATCAGCTGATGCTAAACCAAAAGTCTGCATATGGTTTAATCTTTAGAGAGTGATGCAGGGTTGTCTGCTTAGGCAGGCGTATTGCAGAAAGTGGTCCTAAGATTTGTTATACTTTATATTTGTTCCTGTCTCAATACTAGCTCTTCTGTCTATATTCGATTAAAGAAAAAACTACCCAGTTTTGGTTACATTGAATACAGCATATTCTCTGCTCTTTTGTCTCCTGCATGGTTTTTCACTCAGGGTTGTGTGTTTTTATCTTCTCTACTTAGATTGTTCTCTATCTGCGGATGTGTCTTGCTCACAGTGCTGGTGTGGTGCCAGCCTCACAGAGCTTGGCAGATATGCAAGATCATGCTCCAGCCATTGGACGTTACATAAGAAACCTCATGTCTGGCAACCACATATCTTTCTCTTCCTCCTCCTCCTCTTCAAAAAGTGCAGAAACCAACCCTGTACATATATACATTGGCCTTCTTCAGCAGCTCTTAGCTGGTGTTGGAGGTAAGAAGCTTTGTGCAGCAGTATCCTGAAGAAATAAATGTCTTCTCTTACTAGAAATGAGTTGTCCTATGCTTTGAACTTGGCTTCAGCAATCACAGAGTTGAAACACGGGCTATATAGTATTTGGTTTAAACTTGTTTTATTCTGTGCTGTTTTGTAGGTGGGAGAAAGCAGGGCTGTAAAATTGCAGCATCAGTTGACATAATAGTGTAAAATTGTGAAGCCATTGTATATAGCAGGTTCCTCACCAATGAATGCTGTGTCTTTCTTACTCTGATAATAGCCTATCTGCCACAAGTGTAGTCTAAAACATTTGAATGCGTTTAGAGCAAATTGCTACCAGAGTGTTTGCTTTTATTAGTTTCCCTAATATGTCCGAGAAATATTTTACCCTATTATTCTGTATTGTTTGTTACTCCTAGTGGATTACAAATAAATGCCTGAAATTTCTTTACCTCTTTTTAGCACTGAATGTTGCATTGTTGTGAATACTGGCGTTGTGTAATAACCTGGTTCTTTAATTGTTGTTTAGGTTTGCCAGTCATGTATTGTCTTCTAGAAGTTGTTTCAGTATATCCAGAAAAACTAGCCACCAGATTTGTAGACAAAATGGATTGGATTAAGGTATTGTGAAAATACTTTTTTTGGTGTTTTTTGGGGGGGTGGATGGGATTTGGCATTAGCAAAATCTGTCACATTTCCCATGGTGAAGCAGAGTATTATTTCCAAGCATGCACTTGATTTGAAATTGGTATCTCTACTCAAAATCAGCACCTCATGAAATGTTATATGTACAAGGATGGAGGAAATTATTTTTTGGTTCTTTTGTATTGCTGATTTTGTTCATTGACTTACATGTTCTTGGTAGTCTGTAATCTCTCCTGTTGGTATAGTAATCCATTTCTTTTCTCCGCAAAAGAAAAGTGAAGACATTTTTGAAAAAATTGTTGGACAGTGTGAATGCTTCAGTGAGAAGATGTGAACAACTTCTTAGAAGATGAGGCTAATTACATGTCTAGTTGTTTTAGAGGTCCTTCTCTGGAGATTTTTTTTTTTTCCTATTTATTAGCCCCAGATGAAAAACCCCCATACCTTAGAGTCTGCTTGGGAATAAGCCAAAGAGAATTCTGTTTCCCTAGATTCTTTTCTCAGGCAACTCCCTACTTTTTCATGATTTGCCTCAAACATCTGTGATTTTTGTGGGTCTCACAGGTTGCCGTTTCTTTCACTGGGGCAATTTCTTTCACTGGTTCAGAAACAAATACTTTGTCAAGGTTAAAAAGCACTAGAATGTGTTCTAATAGTTTCTCCTGATGCTATCTGGCCTGCATTGCACTTTTTGCAGGTTATCACTTCTCATTTACTTGCAGGTATGAAGCACAGAGGAGAGTACTTAAAAACATTCCCCTTTTCAGTATTCCTCATCATTTTTAGAAAACTCTTCTTTGTCTTTGGCCTAGTGTCCACCCCAGCTTCTAGGGGTGATTATTGATAGTACCGAGTTTCAGAAATACTGTTGTAAATCATATTTAATCTGTTTTTGCCTTGCCAAGTGAAACTAACAGGTTGAGGGGTTTATTAGAAGTCAGATATGTGATCTGATGCTAGATTGGAGTTGAAGTTAACATTACATTTCATGAGCCTGACAGATCATTTCTGGTTTGTTTGCTTGGCTCATTTTGGTGTCTTTGTGGTGGCCCAAGGCACTCAACGATTTGGGTGTGAATTTTTCATGGGAGTGTGTTGCATTATACATCGAATTACTGGTGGAGGTAAGGTTATATTGCAACAAATTACCCGAGGCTTCCAAAATTCAACTTTTTAATAATTTATTTAGACAAAACAAGATCTCAAATACAAAGTCGATAATTTTGCTTTGAGAGCTGTGATTTCCTGGACACTTTTTTTTTTCATGGTTGGATTTAAATGGTAAACCCTCTTGAGGATATTTTTTGCCTTTGATTAATAAGAAGGGTACGGAAGCCTCCAGCACCTCAGAAAAATTAGTGGTTTAGGGTGTGGGGTTTTTTAGCATAGGATGAGTGCAAAACCTGGAAGCTCTTAGCTGAAGACAAAATTTGGCCAGGAATTCGATCTGCTTGTTTTGACGCAGAACTGGTGGCTGGCCCTCTTGTGGATAATGGTCTTCTTCCTCCAAAACACGAAGTGAATCCTTTGTTGAATTGAGGGCTTTGTTTCTTACTAAGTGATAATTCTGTTGGTTTAGAGAGTGGTTTCTGAGTTAAGAACTACTTATGTATCTCCATGAGAATTGTCTTTGTATCTTGAAGCTCTTTATGAACAGACTGGGTAAGAAGCTGCTTCCGTATTTCATGGTTTGTTTTTTTTGTTAACTCCCACAGAACCTGATGAACACTAACAAAGAGGAGATGCGTGAGCTTGCAGCCCTGTTTTATTCTGTAGTGCTGTCTACCATGTCTGGAGATGAGCTTAGGGCGTCCTTGGAGCAGCTGATCAAGATGACAAAAGACAATCATGTAACTACCTTCCTTCGTCTGCTTCTTGTTTTTTCTCTTGTCATGTAACCGATAGGATATTTGAATCTCACCATGTATCCAGGATATATTAACCTTAATCTGGGTGTAAAATTAACCTACAGTTGGATGGTGAGAAGGGATTTTTGTTGTAGATGAGTGCAACTGATCTTTAAATAAATTAATCCCTGAAGCCGTTGTTAAGGTCAGTAGGAGGATTTTCTGGAGGCACATCCCAAGCAAAGCACCATCGTGTATTTAACTAGTTTTAGCCAGCTAAATAGCCACATCCCATTGAGTGGTAATGGAGCACACTACCTACCTCACACTGTGTACCAGTCCCTTATTCTTGAGCATCCACAGATACCCACAGAACTGAGAAAATTTTTACTTAAGTGTTCAACTCATTCCCTTCTCAGCCGTAGTCACCTCCTGGGTCCTCAACAGGTCAGGGTGTTGTGCTGGGTGAGGGCTGTGCCTTCTTCCCTCTCACCACACGTGGACTGCTCAGCAGCCCTTCGCAGCTGTGTCTTTATATGCTGGGTTTGCCTGCCTTCCCTCCTCCAGCAGTTCATTTCACCTCCTCTTATCCTTATTTCTGCATTTTTCCCCTGCAAACATGGAAAAGGAGTCCTGAAAACAAATTTGTCAAGTTTCTGTGCTGGTGTGTCTTGAATCCCGTGAGAGAGGGAAAGGAGTAGCATTTCTAGGTTCTGTTTCCCCAGAATGGTTTTGTATCAGTCACTCTGAAGGACTTAAAGGGCCACCATTTTACATTGCAGGTAACAGGCTGACAAGAAGTGCTCATTGCTTTATGGTGCAGTTAACAAACGTGATGTGTTTTGAATCTGTGAAAGCTCTGCCTGCGAGCCAAAGCCTTGTCATTGCTCAGTTTTGTGTAGGGTACACCTCCTGCAGACACGAAGCCAGTACAGATGGGTCCCAACCCACCACTGCTGCTTTCAGCCCCACATGCCTATGTGAACTGTGAAAGGAAAGAAAAGCAGGGTGTTCCCATGCCTTTGTGAGTCTGAGTCAGGAAGAGCTCTGACTTACTGCTGCTGTACAAAACCGCTTGAATCTATACAGCTGGGGTGGTGGTGATCCTGGTGTCTCACTGAGGACTGCACTGTGAATGGATAGCTAAAGTGGAGATGGGGGAAGGACCCATCTTCTGCTGGCTTAGCTGCAGTGAGACCACATCAAGGAATGGTCCCTGGTGGCCAGGCTAGGTTGAGGATCCCATTCTGGCAGCATGATTACAGTGGTGCAACTTTTTGAAGTGTTAAAAACCAAGAGATATGAACTAATCCGAGCTTAAGCCCTTGTGCCTTTCCCTTTGTTTTTTGGTTTTTTTTCAGTTAGGTGGCGTTTGAGTCTCACAGCCTTGTTTCTCTGCAAAATCCTTTTGCTAGAATTCACCTATAGAAATAAACATGGTCATTAAATAGTTCCAGCACCAAATCAGCATTGGAGAAATTGGTGTTCTTGACATTTAATTGTATTAGTTAAGTTTCGCCATTCTTGGCCTGCCAAATTGGAGAGGCATTGCCTTCATTGTAGGCCAGGTATGTTCTCATTCTTAGCAATGCAAATCTAGAGCAATTCCCCTCTACTGCGTTTTACCAAGGAGTACATTTTGTCCCCTTAGTCTGAGTACGTCTGTTTTTTAAGAAGAGTGTGGGGTTTTTTTTAAGTCTAGCTACAAAAAGGTAGCTTTAGGAATTTGAGTGCTGGTGATGAATTCTTAATCTGTCCTCCTAAATCTCTTTTTAAGTTTTGTTAATTAATCTTAAGGAACTCCATTCATCAGAGAGCACTAATAAAATCAAGCTCTCAGTTGTTTTATTATGTGTTAGAGCTCTGCATTTTTCAGGGTGCCTGATCTGGCTTGTCCATCCATATGTGTTTTTAAATCAGTGCTTTGTGCAAAGTGTTACTTACTTTGAAAATGAGATTTTTTGCACTGTTGGTGTTGTCTGTAGAGCCCGGAGGTCCAACATGGATCCTTGTTGGCTTTGGGATTTACAGTAGGAAGGTACTTGGCCAAAGGGAAAATCAGAACAATGGACCTACATGACATAGAACAACCAAACACTGCAGTCATGCCGGAACAAGAACAACTTATAAAGTCGACAACAGAGACAATAGGTAACTTCCTGCCTAAGACTTCGCTGCATGTAACAGTTGTTTTTTTTTAATCCACCCCAGGCTGAGAATTTTTCTGAGATGCTCAGCCCATAGATAGTGTAATCTTGAGTTCAGTTTTTGTGATAGAATTTACAGCCTGCAAGAATGTAATCTGATTAGATGTGTGGGCATTTCAAGAAAACCTAGGTGGACTTTGTAACATACAGACCAACTCAGCACAATCAGGAGTGGTGTCATTGCCTAGATTCCTCTCAGTGTCTCACTTTGATTTTTTTTCTGGCATAATGCTTCCTACCAGCTGTAGAGGAGATAAATGCTTTGCTACTTGCATGGGTGAAATACAAATGCCTGCCCACTGCTAAATAATAATAATAATAATAAAATAAATAATAATAATAATAGTACAAAATTTGAGTCATCCTGGTTTGCTTTTTCCTGTAGGTTCTTTTCTGGACAGCACTTCTCCCTTCCTTGTGGTGGGTGCTTGTACAGCTCTTGGGGAGATTGGCAGGAACGGTCCCTTGCCGATTCCCAATGAAGGAACAGGATTTACAAAGCTGCAACTTGTTGAAAACTTACTGGCCAGAATCCCTTCCAGCAAGGAAACAAATAAGGCAAGACTTTTGTAGTGTTGTTATGATTCCTGTTCATTTCTTGAATGCTCAGTAGGTATATATATTATCTGCCAAACTCAGCCTCGTTTTTTAAAGGAATTAGGCTTTTTATTGGCTTTAGTGAGTTGGTTAGGGTCGGGGTCTTTCTAGTGTTGTCTAGCACTGATCACTTGTGCTTTCTGTAGTCATAAGTAGCGTCTTAAGGGATGAAAATATGAATGATCTTAATTTTAATTCAGGAAAAATGGGGGTATCCTTTTTTACTTGCAAATAGAAGATTTGCTCTGATCTGCTTTGAAAAAGAGGTGCACTGATTGATCTAATAAGCTGCTTGCATGTACTTTTGATACCTTGAGTGAAATTTCAGTAAGGGTGAGAGATAGTGGGTTTAAAGTGCATCCTCTGGCCTTACAGGATGGTTATATGATGGTGTTATTTTTCGTTTGTATTTAAGATGAAGGAACGAGCAATACAAACACTAGGTTATTTCCCAGTGGGAGATGAAGATTTTCCCCACCAGAAGCTACTGCTGCAGGGTTTAATGGATTCTGTGGAGGTGAGACACTAACAATGTATTATCCTTTATACTGCAGTGAGTATTTCTCTTTGGATACTTTTTATGTACTCTAGAGCTAGGTTTACAAAGGGAGTAGTCTTTTTGTAATAGTGCCTCTAGGTTTTTTAAAACTGCCTTGAAATAGAGAGCGGAGGTGGACTTTGGGCTGGTAAGATGTTTTATGCCACAGTTTATAAACTCGCTAGTCCAGGTCTCTGCCTCAGTCTGAGACAAATACTCATTCCCCTTCGGAAGGCTTATGGATTTTTTTTTTGCACACTGTATGTGTAAATTCTCCAGAGCTTATATTAATGAAGCCTTAGGCCTGTACTTGGGCCTTCAGAGGTACCCTGGCAGTAGGTAATTACACCTTTATCTGAACTATGTAAGCTAATACAACTCACTTGAATTAGAAGCTTATAGGAGTATATGTATCTCTTGTCCATCTAAATGCATCATTGTAGTGCACTGCATTCTTTCACAGTACCTCAGAGTTTCTACACATACTGCAGTATGCCAGATAATGAAATTGAATTAAAGGAGTTTTTTTAGTGTTCTTCATTTACAGCTTCTTTTACCTTTCTTCCTTGCTGATACTGACATAGGATTCTGCATTGTAGAAGTGGCTGTTGAGTATCAGGCATGCTTTGCTGAGTCCTTCAATCTGATGGGATCAAACAAGCAAGAACCATAGAATTACAGAATGGTTTGGGTTGAAAGGGACCTTAAAGATGATCTAGTTCCAGCCCCTCTGCTGTGAGCAGGGACGCTTCACACTAGACCAAGTTGCTCAAAGCCCCAGCCAGCCTGACCTTGAACACTACCAGGGTTAGGGCATCTATGGGTGACCTCTTCCAGTGCTTCACCACCTTCACAGTAAAGAATTTCTTCCTATTAGCTCATTGAAACCTTCTCTCAGTTTGAAGCCATTAACCATTTGTCCTATTGCTATCCTTAGAATACTAAGAAGACTGAGAATACTGTGTACCCAAACATCAAAAGATGTTTCTGAGTGCAGTGTTTTTCTCCTGTAACTGCATGGGGACATCACAACCTTCTTTATAAAAGGTGTACTTGAAAAAAAACTATTTATCTTGGATTGCAGGAAGCTAAGGGCTTAATTCACCAAGTGCCTGAGCATTTTGTGCTTCTAAAGCATAAGGCAAGCAATCTAGAAGGTACTCAGCAGTTATGGAAACCAGTTCTTACAACATAAAATTCATCCTAAGTAATGACAAGAAAGTGGTATATCCTGTTCCCGAAGGCTCAGAGAATAGTGTAAGGAAGACAGTGAACCAAAATAAGTACCATCCAAATTCTTTTAATGTGAAAAACAGATTTCTGCATCTTTTAAGAGATCAGCTTCTGGATGGAATTACAGGAAACTCTTTCAATACTACATAGATAGTAAAGCCAGAGTAATTTTCACTAATCTCTGTCAGCATCATTTTAACGTGGTTTTATTTTCATTCTGTCTATCAAATTCTTTCTTTTCACCAAGTTGAACTTCTGCAGAGACTAGTGAATACTTCTTTAAAGGTATGCTTTTAAAAAAGAGTGGAAGTTTTTGCTTTTATCATTCAATTCAGAGATTGGCATTGCCTCATTTTCCATCAACTTCAGTGGGTCTGAGGTGCTACGTAGTCTCAGAAGCTCACCAGAGGAGTGATCTTACTGTAAATTGGTGCTGAATATTGGGATTGAGAAACAGACTGTGGTTTTGTGGATTAGGTGCCAGAAGTTTTGGTGTGTGTTTAGTTAGTACTGTCAGTGATGCTCTGATGTGTTTTTCAGGCCAAACAGATAGAGCTGCAGTTCACTGTTGGTGAAGCTATTACCAGTGCTGCTGTTGGAACCAGCTCAGTGGCTGCACGGGATGCATGGACGGTCTCAGAGGAGGAATATATCCCTCCATCAGGTAGGCCTTCCTAATGTAGGGGCTGGGTTGGGAAATGTCTGGACCAACACTGGGCTCCATAGCTTCATTTCTGTGGTGTTTGATTTATAACAGCATACACAAGAGAGGTTTTGTGTTTGTGGTATTATACAGGTTGTTTTACCTCTTCACGCCCATGTGCTCAGAGGGCAGAAGGCTTTATTTCATGGCCTGTTTAAATAGCTTCTTGTATTATTCATTGCCACTTGACTCCTTATTTGGGTTTTTCTTTCTTTTTTGTTTGCCACGTTGAGTTAGTTTTGGGGTTTAATACACAAATCTTTTAAAATAACATTTTGAAGCCTGAGCAGGAAAATAGGGTTATAAAATCAAATTGCAAGTGTTTTCCAACAACTTCAAGTGGTACAGTTAAGTGAAATGTACATGCAGTAAATGCAGAAATTCTATTTAAGGACTAAGATTCTGTACCCGTTGAAATACAAGTGTGACAAAATGCTAGCTTCAAATCAGGCAACTGTAAATACCAGCCGCAGACTTGCAAACACGTTTTAATTTTGTGAGAGTGGTTTTAGATGTCTAATGTACACAAAGCTGAGCATGTGGTAGAAATTAAAGCTTGCCATTGCTCCAGAGATTTTGAGTCCTTACAAATAACAAAAAGTAGTGCCCTGAGTCTGAGGCAATGTGAATGGTACCTCTTCTTGGCCACCGGCTCTGAAACGTGTTTGTGAAGGGTTAGGACTTTGTATCTCTATTATTTGTTCTACTGTTATTACTTTCCCAGTGACTCCAGTGACTTCCTGAATAAGCAGAGATTAAGGTATCACCTGAGTACTTTTGGGTCTGTTAGGTTTTTCATTATTTTGACATTAAAATGGGTGTGGACAATTCTCAAAGCTCCTCCTCTCCACCTTTATTTTTTTTCATATAGACTTGAAAGTGAATGATGTGGTTCCCTGGGTCCTAGACCTTATTTTGAATAAGCACATCGTCAGTCCCAACCCACATGTTCGGCAGGCAGCTTGCATCTGGCTTCTGTCATTGGTGAAGAAGCTGAACACCCACAAAGCAATTAAGGTAAGAAATATGCCTTTTCCTGGCTCCTTGCCCCTATATTTGCTTCTCACCTTGTTTCTGTTCCTGTCCCTTCCTTCCCCTTCACTTCTGTTGCCTCTTTTCTGCCAGTGTTGGTACAGTCCTTACTGATGTCTTTTTGAGACACAGCCTATCTTTTGTTTTAGAGGAACAGTCTATCTGGCAGATGAACAAAGGTGTTTGTCACCTTTGTAAACATCTGACTTACATGCAAGTCAGAGTAAGCTCAGTGTAAATAGCTTTTAGTAAGCTCAGTGTAAATAGTAAGATGCAGTAGCAGTACATCTTCCCTTGGGAAGAAGAGATTGGTATCTGTATAGTGTTTAGAATTTATATTTGGAAAATATTTAAGAGATGTCTAGGAGGGGAAGAAAGAGGAGAACTGAACTCGTTTGTTTCATGATGTTTACCACAACTTTGCTGCCCAGGAGCAGTTGTTATGTGCTTCATGATTTGTGTCTTTTTGGTACGCTTAGGAACCTTATATTTAAAGAGCTTGTCTGTAATGAGAGAATGTGAAAAGTCCTGTACAAGGACTAAATAAAACATTCTCAACTGAAATGCCCTCTATCTGCATAGAGGTACTGTGGACCGTGATGGCACCAACTAACTATTTCATACTCTCCTGGTATTGATCAAGAGCTTTGGGACAAGCTGCTTTGGAAATGCAAGCTGTTACATATAAAACATTGCCACATATTGCGCTCATCTAAACAGTGCACCTTGTAGGGAGGTGGTAAAACTCACCAGTTCGGGGATGAAGAAAGCCCTGTCTGGCTGCAAGGCAGACTTATGATGCCTTGTATTAAACAAGGAAAATAAAATATGTGGAATAATTACTAATTGCATGGACTATGTACATGGTGGGCTGGACAATTAACTGTTACCTTCAGTGAATGCCAGTCAGGCTGCTACTTCCATGTCTGGAAAGAAGGGCAGTTCTTGTCATAGGTGTAGCTCAAACAAGCAACTCCATTGATACAGTAGCCTCTGTTTATCTGTTAGAAACTTGCCTGGAGACCAAACAAAGTATCCAGAATAATGTCATTTTTTCTCATCTTACAGTCTCATCTCAAGGATATTCAGAGTGCATTTGTTTCAATTCTGTCAGATAGTGATGGTAAGTACTATTGTATCTTAAAGAGTTGTGTGTTTTGGTGGACATCCATCAGACTGTAGGGAATCTTGGAACAGGCAGAACATCAGCTACACTCTGTCAGTCAGCATTAAAAGATATCTGTAGAAACTGCTCATTTCTTACATTAATAGGAATGATTTCTAGGCATCACATGCAGAGATAAGAAGCTCAGCTTTTTTGTGCGTTTTGCCAAAAAGCACACTGTATTCGCCCCTTCAGACTGTAGTAACAGAAGTGGTGTTACTTCTGCTCTGGTTTGGGCAGCAGGATGTATATCAGAGAGTTCTGCATGAACAGGAGCTCTGAGACCTCTTCTACTAGCGCATTTCGGCTTACAGCACTACCCATAGCAGCTGGTGGAAAGAGTGGCGTCCAGCAGCCTATGCGAAGCTCACTGAAGCTGAAGAGTATTACCATGAATGATTTCAGGTGCCACTATCATGTCAGAATACTTATGGCTCTTGGAACTCTTCTTGCAGTTGCAAAACTTGCAGTAACAATGCTTACGTGAAGATGTAACCTAATTTGATTTGGTTTATGCCTTCAGAACAAATTGCTGCTTCAGAATGCAAAGTTTGTGTCTTGACAGACTAGATCTGCACTGAAATGGAGAGCTGTGAAGTGCAGCACAGAGCTGTGTTTGCTACGTCCTGATTTTGGTCGAACCTTGCTTTTGAAATTTATGTACTGCTTATGTACGTGCTTATCTTGAATTCTGCTTGGTAAAATCTCTTGCAGAGCTTAGTCAAGATGTTGCTTCAAAAGGTCTTGGGCTGATATATGAACTAGGAAGTGAACAGGATCAGCAAGAGCTAGTCACTACGCTCGTTGATACCCTTATGACTGGGAAAAGGTACAGTGAATTCAGAACCCAGTGGGAGATTACTCTGAGTTACATGTCTGATGGGCATGAAAATGTGACTTTTTTGTGTGGAAAGAGATGTTTGGGGGCCGAAGGCAAGCCGATATCCATTTTCAGAGAGTCAACCTGAGACATTTCAGCTTAGAGTATTTTGTGACTGAAGTTGTTCTGGTTTTGTTCCATGCAACAGAGCTTCAAAATAATGTGTCAGTCCTGATTCAAGCAGTTCAAATGAGTTGGGATTTGGTTAGATTTACTATTTGCTGCATTATGTAATTGCAGAGAACAATTACGACGTGCAGCAACTCTGCACATTGTGAATGTTGCTGAAGTGGAGACTTCTTGTGCTGAAAAGTACCGCTTGCTAAGGAAATGTTGTTAATGATCACTTGTCGGCTTTAAAGGAAAAATAGTGGTCTTACAAGAGTCACGGCTAGCGATTATGTTGGTCAGTGTTGGGAGTGCTCTTTAATAGACTTCTCCTGTCTAACCTGGTGTGGGTTTGGCAGCTGAATGATAAAAATCTAGGCTTGGAGTGTAGGGATTCAGTGGTGGTAAGCAGGAAGAAGTAAGATGAACAGAAATGGTATTTTTTAGTGTGGAGATTTGCTGTCCGTTACACCTCTCATACGTGGGCAGAACTAAAAAGCCATGATTCAGAATTTTGACTTTCTACCTTCTGACTTCGCGGCAAAACTCTCACTTGCTACAATGTCTCCTTAACATTATATGTAGTAAAGGTTAATGACATGCCTTGCAGTGTGTGTAGCTTTGCACACTTGTATATTTTTTGTGGGATTGGAACCGAAACAACAGTGAAGTTACTGAGTTAATAAAGCAAAATTACCTGTTCTGTAGTGTGCAGTGTATTCAAGTGTAGAGTTTGGTAATGCTAATACTGGACCTCTTTTCTGTCAGAGCCAAACATGAGATGACTGGAGAAACTGTGGTATTTCAGGGAGGTCTGAGTAAAACCCCAGATGGGTAAGTTTACTGACAGTCTCAATGAGAGACACAGTCGTGCTGGAACAGAATTCCCTTAAAAATCTGCTTCCTGAACTTTTTGTTCCTTCTTGTTCTCTAAGTTACTGTAACTATTTCTGTGTGATACAGATGTGCTACTCACATTTCTCTGCCTGCTTGAGGGTGTGAATTGAAAATAGCTTTAGGTTTTGTAGCATTTGTATACCTAAAAATAGTAACACTGATTTCCCTTCTGCTTTTCAAAGTCAGGGTCTTTCTACCTACAAGGAGCTTTGTTCACTGGCTAGTGACCTCAATCAGCCAGACCTGGTGTACAAATTCATGAATCTGGCCAACCATCATGCCATGTGGAATTCTCGGAAGGTAATGCTCTGCCTTCATGGAACTTCCATTCCCATTGTGAACTCTGGAAACAAAACTGCATTTCTCTATTTCTGGTTCTATGATTTATGGATAACTGCATGTGGAGGGTGTTGATGCTTTGGTATCAGTCCAAGGCAAATTTAGCAGACTGAGGAAAAAATTTAGGATTACTTGAAATTCTTACAACAAACCTTCTGTATCAGAGTGTTCATATAATCCTGCATTCCCCTCAGAATCAACTGAGATCCTTTTATCTTTTGAGTGTGCTTAGAAAGACAGTCCTTAATGTGTTCAAACAGTGATAGTATTTTCAAAACTGGATGAATTTTTGGATGCCCAAGAAAGTGATCTTTGTTATCTAAAAAAGCAGAGCAAAAAGTAATCATCAACAAGTTGCTAAAAAGCACTGTTGTCAAAAGTATCCCTTTTTAACTCAAGTTTTGATACTTTAAAGCTTCTGGGAGCTTTAGCAGACGCTAAATACTACTGGATCCACTTCCAGGTAGAAAAAAGAGCATCATAAGTTTGAACATTTAAGTGTACTATTCAGAGCTTTGGTGAGGGGACTCTTCTTACTGGCTTTACGAAAGCGTGGAAGAACTTGTTTTGAGTCTCTGACAACACCAAGTAGTGCAAAAAAACAAGTCCCAGCTTTAACTTTCTTTCAGAGTTTGACAATTCAGCACATCTTGCAAGACCTCCTTTTTTGCTCTGGAACTTCGAAAGCACAGGAGCATAGTTAATTTCCTGACCCTTGTGGCATTTCTCCAACCAGGATGAGTCAAGAAAGATGTAGATTGTGCTTTGGCATTTGAAGAATTTGCAGAATCTTTTAAGTTGAAGTTTAGGTGCCCTAAGCCCCCAACAAGAGCTAGACAGACCATCCTCTTCAGGGCCTTGCAGGTGATGCCTCACTTTTCCTTACACTTTCTGCAGCTTCTTGCTTTTCATGGCAGTGGTCCTACCTGAAAATATCTTGGTTGCCGTTTTCTAGATTAATCGAAACAACACATCCTGTCCTGTGGAGTCTTTAGTGTGGGGTTTTAAGCAGCAGCTTTTGACACTGCAAGTCAGAAAATAAGAAGTCATTAGAGGCAGTCACTGTACTGCCTTCATTGAGTAATTTCTCCTTGGGCTATCCTGCCAAATCCTATGGGACTTCACAGGCAAGCATCATTTCCACTGTATTAGACATGACAGTGGAACTGATAGTGTTGAAGAAAGAGAAGATCATAGAAGAATACTTCAGTTTAGAGTAAATACAGACAGATGCAAAATTATAATCCCCAGAAATTTCAGGTTTTAGAAATAAGGTGGAGTTATTTTGGGTTTGGTTTTTCAGTTTCTAAGTTATTCTAATTCTTCTAAAGCAGCAGAGTTGTAAGGAAGCAGTGGCCCACCCTCACCAGTTTTGCCAAGAAAGAATCTCTTTCGGAAGAACATATTTAAATCTTCATAGTTTTAGTTCACCAGTACTACTTCTGCAAATGAGATCAATCAGTAACTTGAAATAAAGGTTGGAAGAAAGTTTTGGAGTAGTATGTTGTCTGCTGAGTGTGATTGTATGCTTGAGATCGCTGTGGTGCTTTAACAGTGAGGATGGACTAATTCTAGTACCATTCTAGACCTTTTGATTTGGTGTAAATCTGAACTATGTCAGTGAAATTTGCCCCTGACTGTGGTGTGCCCAGGAGCAGTAAATGAGGGAGTGAGCAGTGTTTCAGCAAATACTATTTTGTTGTCATTTCAGGGAGCAGCTTTTGGTTTCAATGTGATAGCTGCCAAGGCTGGAGAGCAGCTGGCTCCATTTTTGCCCCAGCTTCTTCCCCGGCTCTACCGTTACCAGTTTGACCCCAACCTGGGCATTCGACAGGCAATGACCAGCATTTGGAATGCGCTGGTCACTGACAAGTCAATGGTGAGTGACCAGCAAAGTGCAACGAGGGGGTTTGCTGCCAGCCAGCAGTGCATCAGAGATCCTCATGGGACAGGTGCATTTTGTGGAAAGGAGGGGCTGTGCAGAAAGATGTGAGGTACTGACCTGGAAAGGAGGTGTTGGAATCCATGGATGAGCTGGAGCTTGCACAGAGATTTGCACTGTCTCTCATATGTGAAAGGATATTCCAGACTTTGTGCAGCCAGCATTAAAAATTATGGTTTATAAATGGGGTCTTTCCACTTTGATATTGCTTTGATACTGCCTATGAGAAGCTCTTCAGGCATCATAATGGCCTAAGATGCCTTCCTAAAGCAAGAGCATCTAAATATAGTTCCTCAGTTTTTAAGTGGGAGGAAGCCCATGGATGGAGGCTATTCTATCAGTTTGAGAACTCCTCCCATATGTATTTCAGGAATAAGTGATTTTCATAAGATGCCCTTGCTCTGGTTCTATGAGGCTTGGAATTCAGTTTGCAATCTTTTCTCCTAGGAAAGCTGATCTTAATGTGAAGTCATTTACTCTGGTCCCTCATCAAAGCACAACTTCTCTAAATTTGTGTTTGGTGTTGCATTTTAACAGTTCAGTTGATAAAGGCCTTCGGGGACTTTCCTTGTTGAGTCTTTCTCAATGTTAAGCACTCAAGCAGTGCAGAGAAAGGCATGTCTAAAGCACAGTCAGAGAAAATTTGCACAGCACTGGCAAGCATTAGGTCTTCGGATGTGGCTGAAAGCAGATTGTATTGTCCAAAAGGACTCTTTTTTTTTTTAGTGAGTACAGGACAAGGATGCATAGCTTGTTTCATGATTTTTCCTTTTTTAAATTACAGGTTGATAAGTACATGAAGGAAATTCTTGAGGATTTGATCAGTAACCTAACCAGCAGTCTTTGGAGGATCAGAGAATCCAGGTATTGCTAGAAAAAGTATTAGTCTTTGAACTCAGTTCTTGTTCACCATAAACTTGTTAACCTGAAGAAGTTCAGGGGGAAAAGAGTACGTGTCCTCTCTTGAGGGTAGAGCCCAGCCTTGTAGCCTGCCCTTGGAAATAGGTATTTGAAGCTATTTGCCTGAAATTTTTTATTGCATGTAGCTTTATACTAAACAATGTTTTCTGAAGAATGAGTTTTCTGGTTACTAGTTCTTGCCTATCCTTGAATCTGAAATAATGCTTTCGCTTAGAAAACCTTGTCAATTTGACAATTATGTACTTGGCAGCAGGATGCCATTTTTAATAAACTGCTTTTTGTTTTTAATGGTTTGTAGCCATGCTGTATTGAAAACCTCCATTTTAATTTTAATTCCATACTTTATACCATTTTTGTTTCTTCTTATCCTATGCTTAAAGAAAAGAAGACTAAAACAATTTTGTTACTGGAATGTTTGCAGTAGCAATTTTCACCACAGCAGCCTTTTTCACTTCCTGTCAGCTGTTTCAGGTTTTATCTGAACAGCTGAGCAATTTTTCTCTGCTAAAGGAGACATTCTTATGACAGAGTAGATTTTGGGCTTTGGGAAAGTAAGGAATGTGAAACAGTTCTCATTTTTTAAAACTATTAATTTATATTTGTAAGCATATCTATATATATACACCTATATTAAATAAGAACACTGTGTGAAAGAAATGAAATTCCCTGTTTGCAGTTGTCTGGCACTAAATGACTTACTAAGAGGAAGACCTTTGGATGACATCATAGACAAGCTTCCTGAGATCTGGGAAGTCCTGTTCAGAGTGCAAGATGACATTAAGGTAATGGAACTGAGAATTGAATAGGAATCCTCAACAAACAGTGCAGTGATCAAGCTCTGAGGTGTTTAAAGAGAGATTCTCTGGCAAGTTGGCTTGAAGCCAATGGAAGTCTGGGGTATTAAGCAGACTAGAAATTCATGATCCTTGCAAGTAAAATTTCCATGCCACCTTGGAAATTTTCTGTATGTTTGAAGTGTTGGGTTTTGTTCCTGCTGTGCTTATTCTAGATGATTTGGGGTTTTTCCTTGATATGAAAGAATTCCTGCATAGTTGCTTAATTTTGAATAGAGAAACATTTATTTTGGGCTGCTTTTGTGCTGAGATGACTTCCATATATGAAGTCAGAGTCTTTGGGTCCTTCCAGGTTTGAGCTCTGTTAATGTGTTGATCGTACCAGATACTCGGATGGACCAAAACCAGAATTTCTTTTAACGATGTTACAATACTTCCTTTTAAAGATATTAATACTGTTTATTAAGTATTAGCCATGAAGATAGCCTTGTCAGTACGAGTATTAATGCTTATCAATTAATATGAATCATTCTAGAGGAACAAAAATAGCAGAAATGATTGTTGACTTCTTTTTTAGGAGACTGTGCGAAAGGCAGCAGAACTAGCACTAAAAACTTTAAGCAAGGTAAAAGTCTACAATTTTGTCATATGCACACGTAGACAAGACACGCATGGTTTTGATGTCAGGAGTGACCACAGGCTAGATTTACCATAGACTGTTGTCTTGAGAGGATCTCTAGTGTAAGATGCAGTTGTGAAAGACTGAACAGCCCCCTAGAAAGCAGTCATAATATGCATCACCACATACTCCCCTGTACTTTTTTTGATGCTAGTGAAGTCCTGCTGCTTGAGGGTAATGCGATGTTAAGTTCTGTGCAAGCAAAGGAAGGATATAGTAAACTGGGTTTTTTTCCTCTGATGGGTTTTTTTTTCCTTACTTGGGGATGGAATTTAAGTAAACTTACTGTAACTTCAACAGTTTACCAGGACAGACTGATCTAGTTGACCAAGCCTGGTGGTACCTCACTGGTATGAAACAGAGTAATTGTGTATGGACTTCTCTCTGATGCTGTTACTGGCAAGGTTTTTTGGGTGTAGTACACATATATCACTTAATAATTTATCTGGTGATCCTCTAAAGAAGTCACATTGGTGGCAGTGGATTGAAAGCGCTGTGTTTGGAATCAGTTTTCGTAGTGCATGACATTTTAATGCTGCAAGTGAGGATGTGGTCCCAAAATGTTGTGAAATGTTGTGACTGCAGAATCTGTTCTCATGTGGAACTTGCTGTTCTGCCATGTGGAATGAGTGAGTCCCTGTGGCTGAGATAGGCTGTCGTTCAACTGAGAGGGCATTTGGTTCATCCCTTCATCCAGTTTCAGGTCAAGGCCTGCTAGGTTCTGAATTTGCTTTTTCTGGAAGTTGATTATAGTTGAAACCTATTTTAGAGATGAGTCTTAGGGCTTAACTGCCTTGTGGAGAGAAGATGAAGGTGTAACAGAGCCTGGGCTTGGCTTTGAGCAGTTTGTCTAGTTGCTGTTGGCTTCTTCTGTCTGAAGGAAGTAATCTGAGGGGGAGGTTTGTACATGTTTGCAGCACTGATTCTCACCTGTCCCCAGGTCTGTGTGAAAATGTGTGATCCTGCTAAAGGAGCAGCAGGTCAGAAGACTGTAGCTGTGTTGCTCCCTTGCCTCCTAGACAAAGGAATAGTAAGCACAGTTGCTGAAGTCCGATCTCTCAGGTTAGTTTTGCACCATGTAAGTTCCATGGCGGTCGGGTCATTATTTGCCCCAAAGACACCAAGCTTATTCACCTGAGTTGCAGAATGTTCTTTGTGTTTGAAGTGACAAGTTGCTCCCAAAAGAACTTTCCTGCTGAGTTTTTTCACGGAGTTTAAACAGCAGGCCTGAGAACTCTGCATGTCTTTTGGGAGTACATGGCCTCTCTGCAAATGCACAGATTCAGTTCCCAGCAGAAAATTCTTTTCTCCCTGCACAAATGGCAGGCTGATCCGCAAGCAATGAGCTATGCTAAGGCTGTCCTTTGGGACTGGCATATCTGTTCTGGTTGCAAACAAAAAGTCCCACGGTTCTTCAAACAGCCATGTCTGATTTCGCAAGTGCTTGTGAGTATTGTCAGTTCACATCCCAGATGTGACTGCATTTGGTCACGCTGTTCAAATGCATTTTGTGTCTTGTAACAGTTCAATGTACCTTGGTGTGTAGGGACTGTATATGCTTGTCAATTTGTAACCTCTCTTATTCTTTCCTTTGACTGAAGGACAGAAAAACTAGAAAATTCAGAGTTGGGGTGTAGCTAGCTGGTCTTCACAAAAATAATTATTAGAAAGGCTAGAAGGCTTCTAACAAATGATAGTGAATATTTCTTGATCTTTTTTCATTCCTTTTGAAGATACGAAAACCCTTTGTCAAAATGCAGCCTGAGAGATGTGATCAGTCTGAAACTGACTAGTAGAGTTTGAATAGATTGCTATAACTTGTCTTTTCTTGGGCAGAGACAGTGGACGTCTCTAGGTGACTTTGCCCAATACTTCTTTAAAACATAAGGGTGTGTAATTCCTTTCCACATCTGTCTGCAGTACTGCCTCTTTGCCCATTACCTTCGTGATTCCGGGGCCAAAGTAAACAATCCCTGGCCAAAATACAGCATAACATCCCTTGGAAGCTCAGTGCTAGGGAATAATTTTGTTTAAGCGAAAAAATACACATGGTTTTTTTTGAAGGAATATTTATATTGGTATATCTGGATTACAGTAGATCAGAGAGGCTTTTCAGATCAGTCTGTGTGTACTTCTGTTGACCTTCCTTTTAATCATTTTCCAGCATTAACACTCTTGTGAAGATCAGTAAAAGTGCTGGGTCTATGCTGAAACCTCATGCACCAAAACTTATCCCAGCCCTGTTGGAATCCTTGAGTGTGCTGGAGCCTCAAGTCCTCAATTATTTGAGTCTTTCTGCCACAGATCAAGAGAAAGTAAGTGCAGCTATAATGGGGAAGTATCAACAGAACAGAGACAACAAAGATTTAATCTTCGTTCAGTGAACGGAAAAAGAGCAGATTTGGTAGAAAGGTGTTCAAAAAGCAAGGAAAAACAGCTAATAAATTATTTAAAAGTCTGGTCACAGAATATGGCTGGACAGATGTGGGAGTTTTTTTGAAGGATTTGGGATTATGTGTATTCCCTAAACCACTATATGTTTCCAAAAGTGAAGAGCAATCTTAGTAATCTGGTTTTAAATGTCGCTGCTGTTTCCCCCCCAGAGATTAACTTCAGGACTTCATATAATTTAAATTGGAAGGTGTGCTGTAGCACTGTGGGCTGGAAGTGGATGTTGTCAGCACATTAATTGTGCTTTAACACTTTAATTGTTGTCAAAGAACCATATTAATCAATCGCAGTCTTCTGGGAAAGTGATTGAAACCCATTGATGAGAAGCAAATTTAGCTAATTTCACTGTGGGAGGGAAGATGGTCAAACTTAGCCCTTGCAAATGAAAAAGGAGTGAACAATGTGAACAGTTCAGTGTGGAATTTTATCTTTTACCCCCCTTTGTTTTCCCTCCCTCTCTCCCTCTCTCTAGAACATCCATCTGCCCGCTGAAAGGGAAACATTCATAGTCTGTAGGCATAATTGCTTTCTCTATGCATCTGAAATGGCTTTTAGCCTGAGATAGAGAGTTACAGCTGATGTTGCCCTTTCTACTGTTTTCATGTTGTATTTGTGCTTGAGTTTGTTTGGGGTTTTTTCATGTTTTTTTTTTTTTAAGACTGCAATGGATAGTGCCAGACTTAGTGCTGTCAAGTCATCTCCCATGATGGAAACCATTAACATGGTAAGTATTTCTTTCAGAGGGGTTCCAGTGTAAGGTATGTTAGAAGACTAAGAATTGAAATGGAAGCTTTACAGAATATCTCTTCAGGGTTTCTTTTATTATCACGTCTCCATGTGGCTGTCTGTCCACTTTCTTTTTCATGTACAGACTTCTCATCATGCCACCAGTGCTTGCCCCTCAGATCAGTTGTGAAAAACTTTGGCTCCATTTGGAGTCAGATGGATTGTTTCTTCATCTGAAGACCTGCCTGCTTTGATGAAGCGAGCATCCTTCAAGTGCTTCTCTTGGGATGGGGGTGCTGATTGTGGGTTATGTTAGCTAGCATTTCCCTTCATCTCTGGCCCACAGCTCCAAAATCAACTCCTCACCTGGGCGTTCAACTGATGATAGTCACTGCTTGTCAGGCACAAATGCTGTGCAACCATTGCCTTGTGGTGCCTTAGGTATTCCTATCTGGGCTTTGCCTGTACTTTCATGGTGGAGATATTTAGAGAAAACGCTGATATCACTGAAAGCACTGGCAGCAACTGATGTTTGGCACCAGTTTCCTGCTGCTGGAAGAGCAGTTGCTAATGCCCAGATGCTGTGCTGTAGGATCTGTCCTGGCAGAGCTCCCTGTCCTCTGTAAGAACCTGTCCCTTCCCTGAAAAGGCCCCTCTTTCTTGCTCAGGTATTGCACACAGCCAGGGATGTGTGGGCAGGTCGAGGATGTGGGGGCTGAGGAAAGTTTTAGGGGGGTTGTGGCCACCAGAGCAGTTTATTGTTTCCTCTACTTAAGGAAGAACAGCAACAGCAAGCCCTCCTGTACATAACAGCGTGTGGAATTGAGTTTTGGTGTCAGGTGGAGTGGTCTCTATAAATAGAGTGTAAAGCAGTTGGGAGTGAAAGGCTCCGTGTAAAAGACTACTCACTGCAAACCTGCAGGCTGCAGCAGCTGCTGCTGTCCCTCCTCCAGGCCATGCCTTTACCCTGCCAGCCCTGGCAGGACAGTTGTGGTGCCCTGATCATTGGTTGGGATTTCTTAGGGAAGGGGAGAGATAGTAATGGCTTCCCTGGAGTATTGTGAAGATGTCCTGGCCTATGAGCAACCTCCTCTATATTCTGGGGCTGGCTGGGAGATTATATGGATAATTGCCTTCACCATACCAGTGCTGGAGGGGGAAGTAGCAGTTGATCTGACTTTGGAAATAGTTACCTTCATTTAGTATGTGATCCTTGAATTTGCTAGAGAATGGATCTCCCCTCTGCAGGCAGTGTGTTACACAGAATGCTGGTAACATGAGGCTTTCTGTTTTGCCCAGTGGCATTTTAGGCATAGCAGATTAAAAATTATACTAGTCACATCCCTCTTCTACCTTTATGTCATTTATACCATGCCTATGTTTTTCTTGACCTGTTTAAAAACTGTCTTAACTGGTTTCATGTCATTGTCTAGTTTGGGTATGTTGGGGAAATGTTGGGTTTTTTCCTAAGACACACATGTCGTTTTCATCTCGTTCTCGCTGGTGTGTTCCTCTTCAGGCTTCCTGAAGAGTTGGAGTGCAGGAATACATCAGTTCCAGCAAATGATAGTTTTAGCAAGGTCAGCTTCTCAGAGAAGAGGGGCGAGAGAATCTGTATGTGGTAGAAGCCGCTTCATGTTGGCTTTTTCTCATCATGCAGCAAACTCTTGTGATTCAGCTGGGGACCAGCCAGCAGTGGCTAGTAGTACACTAACTTAAGTCTGCCACCATTATCTTTCTTTTTTCTTTTTTTGGTCTTTTTTTCTCTCACTCCCTCTTTCTTGCCTTTCTCTAGAGCCTGCAGTATTTGGATGTGTCTGTCCTCGGAGAGTTGGTCCCTCGGCTATGTGAACTGATCAAAAGTGGAGTTGGCCTTGGAACAAAGGTACATCTGTGGTTTTAATAGTTCTTTTGGAAATGAAGAAGGGAATATAGAGGAGTGTCAATGTAAATATGGTTCTTTCGACTATGTCTTTTAAAGCAGCAGCTTGGGTTCATACATACTGCAGTCATCTGATATCTGAGTCCCACTCCACTACATCATGTTTCTGAATGTGTGCTGCCCTAAGCTACTTTAGGCTACATGGCTGCTGTGCTCTGTGACACATGAGTGCAGAAGGTTGTCTTTGATTGATGTAAATCTTCTGGGATCATCTATCCTGCGTGTGGGTCCTTTTTCACTTTCTATTTCAATTCTTGTCATTCATGTTTTGCAAACTTTTACTGCTTCTACTTTTACTGCTCTTGGCTTATGAGAATAGAGGCTGAGTGGGTCTAGATCATGTCTTACAAATGCAGGTAGCACCACAGCAAGTATTAGCAATAATAACCAGAGGCAAATACTGTTTTATCATACCTTTGTTTTTCCTTGCAATCTTCCAGGGGGGCTGTGCCAGTGTAATTGTGTCGTTAACCACACAGTGCCCTCAAGACTTAACACCTTATTCAGGTAAGGCTTGTCTCTAATAGCAGGTTTTAAAGGTGCTTTTTGTTGCTGTGGTGTTTCTTCCCTTGATTTTTTCACAAGAATGATCTTTACATCTGTATTTTTATCAGAGAGCTGTTTGAAGTTACCTTTTTGGTTTGAGATTGGCATGCTTGGAGTAGGTTCAGTACCTCACCAAATTTGAAGAGGTAGAGGAAGGAGTTGAGGGAAATCACTAGCACTGAGCAGGAATAGGCAAAAATATTTCCTTACTTTCTTGGAGCAGTCTAACAATGCCTGTGTTAGTGCAGCACTGTCAATATGCACTTATTCCTTCAACTTGAGCTCTGAGGGGGCCATGAACAGGGACTTTGCTTCATTGGGTCTCCTCTGACAGTAGAAACAACATCAGCTTTCTGTTGCAAAATAGAAATGAAGCTGAAAGCATGATTAGCTGGAGTGCTTGCATATAGGAACATTATCAATCAAGGTGTGCAAAACACCAGCACTAGTTTAAACATGAGGACCAGACAGACTTATAACCCCACATATATGCAGTGAGGAAAAATGTATGAATTCAGGCAGTGTAATGAAGTGCAGGCCATTGAAATTCTTGTCATAGCAATAAAACATGATGCTTTCAATAAAGTAAAGTCTCTTCCAACAGGCAAACTTATGAGTGCTTTACTTAGTGGCCTGACTGATCGCAACACCGTGGTACAGAAGTCTTTTGCCTTTGCTATGGGGCATCTAGTCAGGGTGAGTTGGGCTTTAGGTTTTATTTTACTTTTTTATTGGTGGTGTTTTTTGAAGTGTTTGAATAATTTGAGTCTCTTCACTGTTACAGACCTCCCGGGACAGTAGCACTGAGAAGCTGCTGCACAAACTCAGCAGCTGGTACATGGAGAAGGAAGGTATGTTGCTGTCACTTACAGAATTCACTTACAGAATACAGTGCATTAAAAGTTCCTGGTGATAGCAAAAGCTAGTAAAGAAACATTTCTGTATTGTGATGCTTGGTTTCACTGTCTGAATAATTCCTATGCCTTGTTGTACAATACTATGCATTACTCTGCTTCCCAAGAGGCAGACTGGGCAGTTAAAAGGGTAATTCAGCTTTCCAATCATAATGTGCTTGTTTTGCTCCGTCAGAACCAGTTTACAGATCAGGCTGTGCTTTAACTGTGCATGCTATGGGACGCTACAGCCCAGATGTACTGAAGAACCATGCCAAGCATGTGCTGCCACTAGCTTTTCTTGGAATGCATGAGGTTCTCGAAGAAGAGAAAGGAGAGAAAGAGAATTCTACTCTGTGGACTGAAGTTTGGCAGGAAAATGTACCTGGTACGTTGCGTTAAGAACAGTAAAGCTTTCTGGGAAACATGGGACAAGAAATAGCATGCTTTCTGGAATTCCATTTTGAAATACAGAGTTCTCATGGTGAGAGATTTGGGAAGCTTGTTTCCATTTTCTTCCTCGTTCTGGATTTCTTGTATGAAGGTTATCTTCTCTGGCTAATTAAAATGATTACAGGGGCTTTTATCTCAAGGATGGACAGGCACAGTCTGAAGTATTTTAAAATTGTGAGATACCGAATGCCCCTGTAATATGGCCCTGATGGTACAAATAACTAGACATCTTTGGGAATTTTGATGCCGGCCTTTAGGGACTGCTGCACACTTCAGAGTTACAGGGAACTTTGGCTTTTGTCTCATATTGGAGATCTCTGCAGTAATACCTTTGGGTTTAGCTGCAGTGAATGAATCTGTGATATAGAAGGCCTGTTCTGTCTATGGAAGAAGATCTGGATGCATTATAGTATTGTTTTGCTGACACTTTTAGATTTCAGATTTGGTTCCTCAGTCACCAGATTATTTTTCTGGAGTCTGAGAAAGGAGCTGAAAAAGGTTTGCTAGTGACCTGTTCTTGGAAGAAGAAAAAGAAAAAAAGACATTATGTTCCTTAGAAACAGGCTAGCACAATGTCTAGTATCTGCTATATGGAAGGACTGAAATGAGCTCGGTGTCTGAACACACGACAAAGACTTTATATGGAACCCCTAGAAAAGAACCCAACTTCAACCAGGCTGGGAGGAATTCTTCACCCCTTTGCCTGAAGTAGGCCTTTCTTATGTGTCTCATGGCCAGAAACCCCAATCGATCTGTAATAGGTTGTTTGTTTTTTTGGTTTTTTTTTTTCCAGAGTAGGGTTGGGCTTGTTTGCTTGTGGGGTTTTTTGTTGAGTGTTAAATTTTTTTTAATAAGATCAAATTTTTGTTTCTTTTGTGGAAAATTACAGTTTTTCTCCATTTGACATGCAGGTACTCAGGGTGGGATCAGACTGTATTTGCAGGAGTTGATATCCATCACCCAGAAGGCTCTGCAGTCCCAGTCCTGGAAGATGAAAGCCCAGGGAGCAGCTGCCATGGCATCAATTGCCAAACAGACAGGCTCCCTTGTACCACCACATCTGGGAATGGTGCTCTCTGCACTGCTCCAAGGCCTGCCGGGGAGAACTTGGACTGGGAAGGTAAAGAGGGAATTGTCACCTTGTGGTTTGCTGTGAGCCCAGCAGTGTGCAGCCCTTGAGCCAGGAAATGTAATGTTCTGTGCTGCAGAGCAGCCCGGTAAGAACGCTGATGTAGGGAGTCTGCCTTTTGCCTTGCGTTTAGCAGATACAGAAATGACTGGGAAGATAGGTAGGTGAAATTCAGATTGCTTTAGGAGCTGGGTCCCCACTTAGACTAATTCCACTGCACCATTTCTAGCCTTGAGGGGTACTAGCATGTGCTCAGGGGTGCTGCAAGGCCTGTTTCTGCTGCCAGTTTTGTGCAGGTGGAAAGGTAAGTCCTCTGCAGCAGGAGTGGCAGGAGATAGACAGACATTACTTCTCTAAACTGGTGTCACAGGCATGTTTCCCCACTGCTTCTTGCAGGGGAATACAAAGGTTTGCCCTGTGCAGCAGGACTGTGCATTTTGGCTGTGTGGCACTTCTCAGTGATGTCTCTTATATCATTGCAGGAGGAGCTGTTGAAGGCCATTGCCAGTGTCGTCTCTGCCTGCGGGTAAGTGCCTTGAATGGGGTGGTACCCTCAGGATCTGAGATCTCAAAAGGGAGGTTGTTGTACAGTGTTATTGCCTAGAGGGTACTAAGGAGATTCTAGAAAGTTTGTCGTTGTCATCTTGATCTCCTATTAGCGTGTGAGGAGCAAGTGATGCTTCAGAGAGACCTGCAGAAGTAAGTGGTTGCTTTATAGAGGAAGAGGAGAATGTTGACAGGCCACAGTTGCTAAGAGGAAGCAGAGACTAAGCAGTAAGATGGAGACCTTAAATGGAAAAAGAGAGGAAGAGGTAGAAGAGTAGTGGGAGAGCAAGTGCCTTAGAAGCATATGAGAAAGGAAGAAAATCAAACAGGGAGAGCAGACAAAGAGTGAGGAAGAGCACCACAGTGTAACTTCTGTTACAATTATTGGTAGGCAACTGAATGCCTTGCCACAGGAATTAATTCCTCTCTGGGAAAAGTGGATTTTGGGAAGGGATAAACATGGGTGTGATAGTGTCCATGTGCCTTGCATTTCAGTGCAGAGCTGCAGAAGTCAGTACCTGGTCAGCCCACGGTCACAGATATTGTTCAGGCTCTCCTGAAAGAATGTCGTAAAGAAAACCTGAAGTATAAGATGGTGGCACTGCGCTGTGCAGCTGGGGTGCTGCAGGCAACAAAGGAAGACCGGTTCCAGGAACTTGCTGATGTCATCTTTCCCATGATAAAGAAGGTGACAGTTCAACTTCTTGAGTTTTCTCTCTTTCAAAGCAGAGCACCCAAGTGGTGACAGTCTCACTGATGCTGACTGCATGCCAGGCTTCTGCCCAGAGGGCTGATGATGTGAGGGATTCCCCACACTCAGCCAGATCTTTGGTGGGGCTAAATACCAGACCGTTCTGGGTGCTGGGGAGGTTGTACCTCTGCTGCCCAAATTCTGAATTAGCCCAGCTGTTCTTTAGACAGAGTCCTGCCTGTGATGTCCAGCACTACCTTGCTACTGCATGCAAAGTTAATTCCTGGCTGCTCTACAGGCAGCAAAAGGCTCCTGGGAAGCTGTGCAGAGTGCTTGTGTTTAGTATCAGCAGAGCCTTGCAGCTCTGTGAGTGGGACTCGTGTAGCACCGGCACATGTTTGGGAGCCCGGGCACAGAGCCCGCTGTGCCCCTCTGCAGGCTGCCAACAGTGCCAGAGCTGGCACGAGGGCAGCTCTGTGCAGGCTGCAGGGGAAGACTGAGCTGCACTGCGGTGTGTGCCTAGCCTGCCCTCATCCTTCTGTCAGTCACACCTTCCCCTGTGGCCTCCGCAGAACTCTCTGGAGAGCATGGGAGCAGCTTTTCCAAAGCATGATGAAGAGGACGAGGACATGAGGGAGAAGGAGGTTCAGATGGAGTCCCTGATCTGTGCCTTCGAGACCCTGGGCAAAGCCTGGCCGAGGAGCCCAGAAACACAGCGTAAGTCAGCTGATGACATGCAGAACAAACTATTTCCTCTTAAAATGAAAAGCAGAAGGAGGGAAGGACCTGGAGATCATGTGCAGAGTGGGGAGGCTTTTGGGAAGATGCAGGATCTCACTGCTGGCAGCTTGTAAGGGTCTTCAGTGAGAAAGCTGCCCCAACAGCTTTCCAGCAAAGTAACTCATCCTTGGGAAGATTCATTTACTGTTGTCTTAAATTCACTTCACAGAAGTGTTCTTAGTTTATAGACACACAGGATGAATGAGGTGGCTTGCCTAATGAAGCCTAACTGCTGCTCATGTTTGCATTTGCGTCAAAGCTGGTGCAAGGTGGAAGAATTGGGAATACCTGGAGAGGGGTGGGAAAAGGTTGCTTTTATTAGCATGCCAGGGTGTGTAATATGGCTATTTCTTCTGCCAGCATTTGTAATGAGGGAGTTGATGGTGAAGATTTTCAGGGTCACTTGTTACAGGATGTTGACTGGGTCGTATGCAGTGATTAGCTTGATGTCACTTGTTGAGGAGCACTTTGGAGACAGTGTTTCTTTCTGCCTTTCCCTATGGTAACAGTGATGTCCTTCTTTTCCTGTAGGTTGCTATCGCCAAGAGTTTTGCAAGTTAATGTGTGACCGTCTGAAACTCAGTACATGGAAGGTGCAGCTTGGAGTGCTACAAGCCATGAATGCCTACTTTCAAGGGTAATTCTTCTTTCTGCAATCCACTTCAGTGATTTTTCTTTTCTCTGTTGCTTGAAACTGTTCAATGATGACATTGAATTCTTGGAGAAGTTGAGCAGACTTCTGTCCATGTGATGCAGGGTGCCTGACTGTTTTTGCCTTTGACAGGCTAATGCTGTTTGATGAGGAGCACTCTGACCCTGTGGCTTTGACAGAAATACTGTTGGAAACCTGTTCTTCTATCACCCATTCTTTAGGTAAATGGACTTCTCCTGGTTTGTGACAGATGATGAATTGCTTGTTAATATAGTTATCCTCTGGAGGTTTGTGTGGTAGAGGAAATGCAGAATAAGCATAAGCTGTCACAGGTAACATTTAGCCCTTCCTTTCACCGCAGTGTGATTATTGTGACGTTGCAGTGTTCAAGACAGAACTGTGCAGGCTGCAGTGCAGAGAGAAATGCATTCTTCTGGTGCAAGAGAGATCTGCGGGAGGAGGGAGGGGCAGACAGCAGACTGTGTAACATCTCAGAACATAATCAAGCTATTCCTGATCTTATGAAACACAAGCTTTCCTCCTCCACTGTTTAGACTTCCTAGATACATATGCATTATGATTAAGTATCCGAGTATCCAAAAGTATCCAGGTATCCAAGATTATAGTATCCATGTATCCAAAAGATACCGCAAATTTTCTCAGATAGCCGGCGTGTGAAGCTCCAAGGCTTAGAGGCAGTTTGTGCTCTGCCGGAGCAGGGCATCCTCCGTATATAGGGGTTACAATTGCTGCCTGTGTTATGTTGACAGTCATGGGCCTCTTCATTACTTTGGTAGTGTTCCCACTTGTCCTGTGACTGTAGTGCCCCTAATCTTGTACCTGCACGTGGTCTTGTTTCTGATGTGCCTAAAGGCAGCAACTGCTTTAGTGCTAGCTACCAATTCAGAGACCCCCTTTGGAGAAAGTTTCTTTTACGTATCAGTCCTCATGGAATGAGGACTAGGGTCCTCACCTTAATAAGATTTTAGCTCAGAGAACAAGTAACTTTTTTGACAAGTTCGTGCTTGATGGCTGGCGTAGGGTTCATGTACCCTCACTTAAAGCTGATTGTTAACATCTGTATGGTTTCTAGCTGGTACAGCTCGCCAGAGCAGTCTGCCATCGCACTGCAGGTATGGCAGCATTCTTTTCCCTATTGGAATATGTAAGGAACAGTAGCTCTGTGGTAGTGGCAGAGGAAATGCAGAAAGTTTAGTTGAGTTGTCAGCCTCCCAGTTGTTGACTTTCTGCCATTCAAATGTGCTTAACTGAAGAGCACTGCAGACTGACAGCACAAACAAGAGCTTAGTGAACTGTGCTACCAAAAATGGTCTGGAGATCAGAGGTGTCTGCTTTTTGTAAGGTTAGTGCATTTAGTTCTCAATATGGTTTTGGGTTTTCTTGTCTGTTTTCTTTAAATCCCTTAGAAAACAAAAGCTACACATCCATAAGAACGGAAGCTTTGTCTGTGATACAACTGCTGCTCACCAAACTACAAGGTGAGACTTTTTACTTGCCACCTGGAAGAGCCACTGTTTTGTAAAGATGGCACCTGGCTGTATGGCCTGGAACCCTGGAGAGATGGCCTTACCTTCTGCTTGCAGCACTGGGCGATTCTGGGAAAGCTGGGACTTGGAAGTAGGAGAGGGCTTGAAGTAACTGAGGCTACTATCAAGTTCTAAAGTACTGTTGGATATTCCTTTGGTGAGGAAAACGTTCAGCAAGGAGGGTCCCACATGGAGCACACAGAACTGTCTCGTCAGATCTGTCTGTGTTATGTTCAAGCTCCATAGAGGGGGGAGCTCCTCTTGGTACAGAAGAGTGATTTTTACCTTTTCCGTGTCAAGTTTGTTTATTTAGTATTCAAGCCTTGCAGAATTGACTTCACAGGGTGAGTCTTCTTAGGTCTCAGGGTCATATGTGTCTGCAGTTGTTACGTAGCAAATTTTTCCTTTGGGTTTCTGTTACACATTTCATGTTTCCTTTATTCTAGTAAAAATCATACATGCCTTTTTCATGAGCCAGTTGCAACATGGGAAACATTTGGTTCTTTAGGCCCTTGCATTCACATGTTGCAGGCTTAGACAGTGACACCTGGTCTAGAGAGGTGCAACTCCTTGGCAGGAGGCAGCACAGGCACCCGAGCATCCAGGTGAATCCGAGTTCTCCTGGAAGCACGGTATGGACTGTGAGTGAAAGGCTGAAGCAGTCATTCTTTTAGCCTGTCTGGGGAAAGCAATGTCCTTTTGGGATTTTTTGTTTGTTTGTTTTCTGGTGTTCATGTCCAATGTCTGTCTGTCTTTATCTGCACAGAAGCTCAACAGTGGGAAAGCCTGATACCAGAAAGCAGAGAGCACCTCATTCGTTCATTGTCTACGATGGCATCAGATAGCAGACCTGAGCTACAAGAGAGGGCGTTTGTGTTGAAGAAAACACTTGAAAATCTTGACTAAGTTGTAAAACATAAATTTCAAAAGTGCCATGTAAAACAAAAACAAAAAAGTGCAGTGGTCTGAAAACCAAGTGGGGAAATGAAGATTACTCTGTAGGATGCATCGTTCCTGGCCAAAATAAAAAATGCCTTAAATTCTTTTCCCCATTAATATTATTTTTACTCTTAAGCTGATCATTATTTTATCAGCAAATACCTCTATCTGCCCTAGCATGTTTGTAAGTGTGCAACATAAAAAACGCAAGGGCAAGATGCTTTTTTTTTTTTAAATCGGCAGAAGAATGTTACTCAGACCCCCTTTGTCTTTCAAAAAAATTGTTGAAAAACCACCAGCACAGAAAGTGAAAAGCATATTTAGTTTTCACATTTTTTGTATGTAGAGATCTGTTAACTGGTGTCTACTCCAGTAGTGCTGGTGTTTGTTATCTGTAGAGAGCAAAATGCTTCCCTTGATGAGGCCTGTGTTAAACTCCTGTTACTTCCCAGGGGCAGGGTTTCGTCTGACACCCACCTCTGCTTCTGCTTGCTCCTCCCTTGCAGCCTGCTGTGTGTGCATTATGAAAGGCAGAGTACTGTTAACTTTGCTCCTTCCTCCTTCTCTGACCTCAGCATGGATTGACCGAGGCTATGCCTTCCCCAGCTGGCAACCTCGGCCTCCCAAACTTTAAATGAGAACTTTTCCCCCCAAAGGATGCACAAGAGAGCACTTTACTAAGCTGTGTGGGACAAAGTTGAGCCTAGTTGGTATCCAGGTGGAACACTGCTCTTCTCAAAATTGTTTTGCATGGACACTCCTTAGCTCCAGGAAATTAAAAAAAAAAACAACAAAAAAACCCCTGAAAACAATCTTTTCTAGATATGTTTTTGAAGAGCGTTTGAAGTTTGAAATGACACATTTTTTAAAAAGTGGTAATGTTTTATTCCCTTCCTGTTCGTAAACCTGTTATTGCTTTGGAAACCTGTAACAATTTAGACTTGTCAATATTTGTAAGAAACTGAATCATCTGTCATTTATCAGAGCCCAAGTCATGCTGGTTTCTAGCAATTTGCACTTAAAAAGATTATATCTGCATTAACATGGGAGTAAAACTGCTATATGGTGATGTGGCCCTGCTGCCTGTCTCCTTTTTTCCCCCCTCCTCCAACAAAAGACAAATCTGACCACTATAGCAACAGACTTTTAATAGTGTGAAGATAGCACTGCTCCATAATCTGACCAGTAGGTGTACAGCTTTTTGGGGATAAATGCTTTGCTGATGGTGAAATAAAATCATTAGCGTGGGCAATATCATGTTCATGGCTTTCAGCACAGGAAGGCTTGTTTCTTTTCTTGCAGTCTGCAGCTCCTTTCAGATCTGCTGTGTTAGGGAGAGGATTGCTCAGATGACATCACGTTTTCTCCATGCCCATTTATTCAGATTCAGGTATGCAGTACCTACTTTCCCCTCAGGTGCCATTCCCCAGTCAGTGTTTCCTGGTACTGTAACCATCTTGTTGTCTGACTTGCTCTCCATAGGGAAGAATGTGATCTGTGCACACCTGGTAAGAGAATGTCAGGTAGAAATGGGCAGAGCTGTCCCACTGTGGCTCTCGTGTAGCAGAAACCTCAGCGAGCACTATTGCATTGTACACTAGAACTGGTCAGTGGGCAACTCCTTGGTGCTGGGAGCTGGTGCTATAATGTTTTGATTTACACCTTGTTGCAGGGAGCTGCTCTTTGTTTACGTGTAGTTTGAACTATTGAGCACAGTGTACATTTTAAAATTTTACTGGGCAAATCATTTTGCAGTATCTTTAAAAACTTGCTTACCGTGACATGTAGTGTCATGAGTGCTCTTTTTTTTTTTTTGTATTAGGTGAATATTACCAGTGATGCTTTGCTGTAGCAGTTCATTGTCTGACTTGGGTTTTTTCATATGGGTGAGTGACAGTAACAGAAAAGCAAGAGCCTCCATGTCTCTGGTAATTTGAGTTTTCACTGTGGACTGGAGTATTCAGAGGCAATGCCTAGTATGGTCAAATGACTGTACATAGAATAACTGTAATCATTGTCAATAGCAACCTGAATTTCTCTATTGGGGATTTACACTAGAGGGAAGAGCGTATTCTAGGAACTCTATAAAACAGCTGGATTAACAACTCTGGCCAAGAGTGTTAGGAAGGTTAGAGATGGTATGACACTTTCTGAATCACAAAGCAATATGTCTTTCTCGTGATTACAGAGCAGATTCAGAGCTCCTCTCTAAAGCATGTGCCTATACACAAAACCTACCTGTACAAAAGTTAATTAAGTCAGCGGTTTGACTTCTACCCCCCTCGCATTTGTAAACTTGATAGGATTAAAAAAAAAAAATAGATGTGGCCTTCCTAGAGTTTCTCCTCTAAAAGTGATTGCACTATATAAGACACACTGTACTTTGCCCAGCACGGGCATTTCTTGTGCTGCTGCAATGCTTTGTATTCCTGGAGTGCAGTGCGCAGACTCGACTCTAGCACTCTCGCTCTGACTTACAAGCTGTTGCTTAAATGGATGTATATTGAGAAAAGTTTTCTAATGTTGCAAGATCTCCATCAAATTCACTGCAATCTGTACTGTCCAAATATGTGAATGGTCTGACTGAAAGAAAACCCTCCTGCTTACCAAAAAGGTAAAACTAAATAAAATCTGCATGACCTGTTCCTTGGAGTAACTGGTAGTGTTTTTTCTCCTGCGGTGAGTATTTTGTAGCGTTCCTGTGCTGCAGATTTAGAGTGTGCTGCTGTTGTGCTCCGTGCTGGCCCTCGGGCCCCTCGCCTCATGGAGACACATGGTGGCTCTGCAGCACTTGAAGGAACTGTGGTTTTGAACCCATAGCTTGGTCTCCAGCAAGCAGGTGGGGTTAGGGAACATGGGTCTGTATTACAGACACATTCTTTGTATATATTATATATTCAGTCATGCATATATTACATATACGTGGTAGATGAGGCCATGACATTGAAAACTTAAATAGTATTCAAGAACTTTAGTATTTCCAGATTACTCCAGACATGCACGCATTTTCTCTCCAGTGCAGCCTCAATTATATGTACTTTTCTAAATGGTATTCTAAAAGGAGGAAAACTAAGGAAGACACAAGTGAGGTGAGCAGTGGGGAGCGAGCAAACACAAACCACCCGGTGCTGAAGCATGATCTGGCAAGAGATGTCAGACCATACACCCACATACACAGACCATGCATGAGTCCAGAGCAGTGGTGAGCAGAGATCTGCTCTGCAGTGCTGTGACAAAGCTGGGTTTCTGTGGTCTGGGCATGAGCCCCACAGACATGTTGTTTCTGGCCAGAGAAAGCAGCAGGATTCATTCAAATAAGTTCGAAATTGAGAAGGGGTTTAATTCACTGTTCAGTGAAAAATTATAAGGAAAGCAGACACACCACCAGGTTATGTAGTTATATCTAATAGCAACAAGTTAGAAAATTGTAAAAATAGCTTAAGATTTAGTTGTTGATGATTGCTTTACTCCTTAAAAAACAATTACATACCAACAAAAGTTGGTATGATGCTTTTCTCTGGAATTTGACAACAGGCGAGGAAGATTGTTACTACACTTAGCAACAGGTCTTCTGGATGCTGTAAAACACTGGTAAGTTGAATCAGATTTTCCTCATTGAAAGGCTTTAAGTTTACAAAGCTACTGCTTAAATACATTTATGTGTAAAGGCTTACAGATGGATGACAAGAATTACGGCACACCAAGAGGACTAAAATTGTCCACCTTACTTAATAGAACAGACTGTTACAGACTGTTTCCTATGAATTTCAGTTCCTAATAAGACGCAGACATGAAGTAATAGCTAAGACATTAAAACACATTGGAAAAAATTTAAAAAGCAACAGGGAACACTTAAGAAGGTGCTACTGCACATGAAGGAAGATTGCTTCCCAGCTCTGCAGGTCCTCTTTACTCCTTTGTGTGTATTTTCTCAGATTTCTTGCTGGCAGGCTCATTTTTTCTGTGTTGAATCTGACTGTATCTTGCAATAGTGGATATACCATCCACAAACCTGGTCTTGTAGAGGACATTTGCATTGTTGAACATTCCATCCTTCAAGGACACCACAATAAACTAAAACAAATGAGAAACACTTAAAATAAATGTTGCTATCCAAAGAAAGACTTTAAACAAAACTAGAAAAGGCTTCCAAAGAGAGGACTCCTTTTCCTTCATTTGGCTAATACCTCAGTAATAATTCTTAAAAAAAATTCTAAAACTAACTAAGGCCCAGGAGAATGTGCTAGGCAAGTTAACACACACCCACAGGCTCCACTGTTTCTGCAGCTTCTGTGCATATCCCAGCACCTGGCCTGGGATACAGTCCACAATGCAGGATTGCCTGTTCATGGTGGAAGGAAACACTGGGAAAAAACAGTGTCACTAATTATGAAAGAATGTAGGCTCTTACTTAGTCAAAAGACACTACTCAAATAATTTTACAATACTGGTAACAAATGTTCTCCTCCTCACTTTCATAATTTGGAATGGTCATGTCCTATTTCCCTATTTGTCTCCATCAAATAGAGACAGGTACTACCTTTTTTTCATGTACAGGTCACAGTGATACAGAGATTCTTTCAGTAGTGCCTGACATATTTCAATATGGTCAACATGAAATATTTTTAACCTCAGGTTCTTTAACCACAGAAAAAAGAATTCAGAATGTTATGCCTGAAATTGAGGATATCACAGATAGGCCTCTCTATTGCTCCCTTTTAACCAGTCCAGCAACAACGCTGAAGTTTCACCATTGCCCTATCACCAGTCTAGTTTTCAGTTGAAACAACTCAGAAATATAACACTAGAATAAAAGAGGTAAAACAGCTCAGAGTCCTCAGTGCCATACTGCCTTTGGAAATAATGGATGGAACTCGGAGCAATCTGGTCTGGTGGAAGGTGTCCCTGCCCAGGGCAGGGGATTGAACTGCATGATCTTTCAGGTTCCTTCCAACTCAAACTTATTTTATTACCACAATAATTTCAAGATCATACCTGAGAGTGTCTGAAATGAGTTTGAAGCATCTGCCCAATATTCTGGGTATGAGAGAGATCAAGGGCTGCATCCACTTCATCCAAGATGTAAAATGGGGCAGGCCTGAAGAGGAGCATGGCTAATATCAAGGATAAGGCCACCAATGATCTAGTATGGAGACAAGAACGTTATGATTTACTCTCATCTGAAAGGCTGTGGCTTTTGAAAGCAATTGTTTGAAAGGCAACAATGCTGGTAAAGGGTCCAGAGCACAAGTCTGATGAGGAGCAGGTACTGAGGGTGTTCAGCCTGGAGAGAAGGAGGGCCGTTATTGCTCCCTACAACTGCCTGAAAGGAGGGTGTAGCCACATAGAGGTTGGCCTCTTCTCCCAGGTAACAAGAGACAGGACAAGAGGAAATGGCCTCAAGTTACACCACTGTAGGTTTAGATTGGAGATTAGGAAAAATTTCTTCATTGAATTGGTTATCAAGCATTGGAATGGGTTGCCCACAGAAGTGGTTGAGTCAGCACCCATGGAGGGATTTAGAAGACATGTATATGTGGGGCTTAGCAACATGGTTTAATGGTGGACCTGGCAGTGTTAATGGTTGGACTTGACGAGCTTAAGAGACCTTTTCCAGCCTAAACAACTCTATGATTCTAAAATGCTTCCTCAAAAGCGCATTATTGCTGTGATTCTGAAGAGATGGAATGACAGCTTCCTATTTCAAAACGTGAAGTCTTCTGTCAGAAATGGCAAATACTACTTCTTATTGAAAGATCAAGTTAGTTGGATGATTATAATTAAAATTATGCTGTTGCTCTATTTTCAATTCTGAGTTGTGCAATGATGTTTTTCAATGTCTGGTTCTTGAAGTATTCTGTCCTTAGAAAATTCTGTATCTCTGTCCTACCTCTTCCCAAATTCTGTTTCTGCTTTTCACTTTGTTAAGGTTTTATTACTTAAAAGTTGGAAAGAAGCACATGCCCTACACAGTAGACACTGGAGAAGAAAACTACTGCCATGACACTACTTTTATGCCAGTGAAATACTTGTCTATATAGATCTCTGTGGTTACAACTCAAGGAGAGGACCATTTAATTCAACATTACATCAGTACTACCTAGAGTTAAACGTGGTTTTCTCACCATTCAATTATTTTTTTTGCCACTTCTGTGTGGAGTAAAATCTTGTTTGTTATCTTATACTAAGTAAAGCATTGTTCTAAGTCAGAATGTATTAATAATACTTCCAATATTGAGTCCATCTGGAAAAAAGTAGAGTCCCTGACTTGACATGGAAAAGATTAATTTTTTGCTTTTCAGAACTTTAATTAGTTAGACATATCAATTACATAAACAATGACAATGGAAAACAAATTAATTCACCAACCTTTGTCCGCCACTAAGTTCTGTTAAGTTTTCCTTCCAGGTGTTTCCTAAGGCAACTCTGAACTCCATACCAACCAAGACATTGTGAGCTTTAGAGGCTGCTAGCATAGCTCTGGCTCCGGGTAGGAGCGTTGAGAAAATGGAACCAAAGTCTTCATTCACCTAGAAGTCGGACAGCAAAAGATGTATGAACGTGCTTTGGATCAAGAGCACAAAGAGTGAAAAACTTAGTGGCGAGCAGCACAACACTCGAGACGTCTTGTGCAGTTCAACACGGTGACTTCCCATGTCACACACAGACCAGTGAGAAAACACTGGTTTTTATTTTTTCTGTACTGAAGAGAGAAGCACCACCAAAGGATATATGACACCTCATACTAAGCATTTTAGAAGGATCAAACGAAAGTTGTATTGGAAGGCTTCTTTATGCTATCAGCCAGCGAAACAGTTGTGCCCTAACTCAGATTTATTAACCGGCAAATTGTGATTTCTCCCAATTAATGGACTACTAGAAGTACAAAGCACCAGGTAAGAGATACACACTGGCATCCTCCCCACTCTTTTTCTTCCTGGGCTTACTTAAGCACTGTCCAGGTATGATGGGATGACATGCAACTTTTTAAATGCAGATTACAATTTCATAGGTTTAGTAATTTACCTGAAAACACACTTACTCCACCATGCATGATGCTTTTGAATTACAGCTCACTAATTTCTGCCAAACACGATTTTTACAATGAAAAGGTACCATTTTGTCAGTGTTATCCTAAGTACAGGCAGGATAATTAATAATTAAATGGATACTCCATCTATGGCAATTTAATCTTGGTTAAAATCAATTTTCTCAAAGGCCAAAAAGTACAAGTTCTGCTGGTACAGCAGAAAAGAAAGCGTCAAAAGATTTCCATGTAGAAAGAGATAATTTTATACTTGTGTTATAATTCATTATATGAGAGAACTGGTAAAAAGGCAGAGTGCGTAGGTAACAGAAACATAAATCACACATTCCTCTACCCCAATACTACGTATCCTGACAGTGGAGCTGTACCCCAGGTCCACAGCCCTGCACTGTAGAGGGCTACACAGAACCAGAAAATTTTAACTCTGGTAAAATACTGGTTTAAGAAAAAGAAAATAACAAGAATAAAACCTGACTATATTTCAATATACCTTAACCTTCACGAAATTATTGTGGGCAGTAAAAGAGAATGGGAAAGTAGTTTTGCAGGTTTAGCTGGGCCTTTACAATTCTCAGAGAACTCATGTCTTATTCTCAAAAGTGGGAATAAACAGGAGAGATAAAGTGATTATTTTTAATTATAGGTCAGGGATATTAGTTCTGAAAACAATTTTTTTTCCCAAGTAAATATGCAAAACAGTAATCTAAGATAAATCTGATCTTCTACTAAAACGTGAAGATAAATTTCAAGTGTCATACCTTCTTCCAAGCAATATCTAAAGCTTCTTTTTTCTTCTGGTCAAGCTCTTCAATAACTGCAAGAATTTTTATCTTGTCATTCTCTACAATTCTTTTTTTCTTCATTAAGTCATTGTACTGGTGCAATAAGAAGAAAAGATTGATTTCAATGAACTTTGTGCTCAAATGCATTTTGTGCTAATCTTACAGCTTCACTGTATCATTGTGTAGCTATGAAATAGTCATTAACCACAAGATTGAAAACCAGTGCATTCATTTAGCTGCATGAAGGATGTACATTTTGGGATTATTTGCTAATTAAAGCATCAGAATTTTTGACAATCAGCAAAGGGGAAGGATAACATTGCTCTGAAAGTTGCACATCCAAGTTAATCATGTTTCAATTGCTTTTCCATAGAATAAAGGATGCTTCTAGAGGCTGATAGGAGGAAACAATACGAGAAAAGTTGAAGGGTAAAATCAGCAGGCAGTTTTGAGGCAATCCGGGAATAGCCTGAAGATACAGATTAATTCAAGACAACCCTGCTACACTGTCAAGCTATCATGCTTGAAGATGAGTATTATTTCGGTCTGCAACTTTTGATACAGTATATAGTTCTCAGATACTCTGACGGATGCCACAAAGCTTGCTAATGCTTCAACTTAGGATGGCCTGCGGTAGGAAGGAATAAAATAGTACTTTTTACCATCCAAAGTCAAGATTATGAGTAACCTAGAAACCTGGTGTGCCAATGAACAGTTCAAAGATGTAAGATTAGTATGAAAGCACCAGCAAAATATTTCCTGCTATCTCATGAAGGTTTAGTTTTATTTTTGGTGTACTGAGAAATATGCATATGAAAACATAAAGCTACATTATATATATCTGTATATATTGTATATACCATAAGACGAGCCCGCCCAATCTTTATAGATTAAAGCACAAAATGTTTACCCTCTCCTCTACATCAGAAAGCATGTTCATAGCTCTCGTGTTCACACTCCTTTCCAACTTCTCTTTATGCTCCAGCAATTTCTGCAGCCTCTGATTTGCTTCTTTAGGATTGCTACTTTTGAAATCATAGTGTGTGTTTGGCTGGCCAAAGTGTGCTTTATCTGAAGCTATCCACTGGTATTCTTTCAGCATTTTGGCAACCTGTAAACAAAAAGATATGTTGAGGCTTTTTCCTCACCCTTCTCAAATGTGAACTAAAAATAATAATAAAAAAAAAGCAAAACAGAAAAAGCCTCCCATCTACATTCTGAAATTACTCTACCACATTAATTCTCTTACCCTGATGCAGCACAGGTACATATCTTTATAATTCTTAGTGTGATTTCCTTGACTCTGGACAAACGAAGAATTTAAGGTAGCTTTCATGCATATATAATTTACTTACTTGAAACACTTTTTTTCTACATCTGAACCATACCAATGTCATTACATCTTGGAATTAGCTTCTTTAATTAGTTATCTAATTTGTCCACACAGTCAGAATGTTCTTACTGATCACTTTGTCACCATGATCTACCCTCTGTTACTCCATACAGATAAGCTGTTTTACAATGTACAGTTTCCACTCCCTCTTCCTTGGATAAAACTTTTCACATTGAGAACTGCAAATATGACAGTGCTTAAGGAAAAAATACTATTTCCTTTGCCTGTGGCAAGGAAGATAACCATTCTTGGTCACAAGATGTGAAGAAAAGAGAAATTTTGAAATACCTTGGCAGCAGCATCAGCAGCCTCTTGTTGACATTTGGTGATGCTGTGTTCTAATTCTTTAACCTTAAGCTGTAATTCATTACTTTGTTCTCTGTATTTTACCATCTCTGCAGATTTCTCTTTAATTGCATTATCATGTAATGCAATAACTTCCTTTTGCTTGGCAAGCTCCTTCTGTGATCTCTCTACAGATTCCTGAAAAAGCAAATCAGCAGACATTTATTGGCCTCTTTCAAAGCTGGCATCAGAGCCTTATTAGAACGAACACAGCAGGGAGAAAAAATTCACGTGTGAAAGTGAAGCAAAAAAATTACTACATAGGCTGATTGATTGTGGTAAGCAAGTCTGCAGAAAAAAATACACATTATAATGTGAGATTCAGACGATCACACACAGTAACATCAAAATGGATAAAAGAACATGGTATTCACTTTTACCTCTGTCTTAGCCACTTCAGCCACCAGAGCATCAACTTGCTCCTGGTAGGATTTGATTGCTTCCTCTGCAGCTGCTATCTGTTGCTTATAGGAGGCCTGCTCTTGTTTCAGCTCTTCAAGTTCCAGAACTAAAGCTTTGACTTCCTAGAGAGATGTTTTCCAATTTGTTAGTTATACTTAAATGGAAAGAATTAAGATTCAGTTTGATGTACTAAATGTCGTAGAAGATTAACAATACCCATTCTCAAGCAAGGGTGCAATCTCACAGAAAAAAAGAAACAGAAGAAATCTCAGTCAGTGAATATGTCAGTGACTACGCAGTAATATATTAAGCCCCAAAACAGAGAGCAATAAAACCTCAGGAGAATCAAAGTTTCGGATTTTTGCAGCCACTTTTAACTTTGAGAAAACTGCCAATAGAGGTGAAGTTTTACCTGCTGCATATCTTTTATTTTTTTGCTTGAAGTGTCTGCCTTTTTCTTGGCATCATCTAGTTTCTGCTCCGCAATTTTTCGCTGTTTTAGACATTCTGTTTCTGCATTTTTAATTTTATTCTCTAATTCCTTGTATTTTTCTTCTGCTTTCTTTTTGCTCTCTTCAGTTTTGTTTAATGTCTCTTCACACTCGGCTGAATCAAGAAATAGAGTACTGAGATTGGGCACTGTTCTCATCTTTAAATTTACATCTTAAACACCAACTGAAATAAATCTTTCTTTGCCTCCAATAGAAAAAAGCGGTTGAACACTCACTAGTTGCTGAAGTCAGATATTTCAATGATTACTCTAAGACAGTGTGCGGCTGCTGCTGCCAATTATTGGTAGGGGACCAAACAGACAACCAGCCATTATGAAAATACGCTTTTTTTTTTTTTTGACAGAGGGAAGAATATGTCAAGTCTCAGGATCAGGAAGTAATTAATCAGCTGGCTACCTAACAAGACACCACCTCATCCCTAGAATACCATGCCTAGATATGTATCACTTCTGTCCATTCTTTTTAGATGATTTACTTGTTGCTGCATTTTGTGCATTTTTGTCTTTCCTTAGCTATTTGAAACACAACTTCTTTCCAATGCTTTCTTGTTATGCAAACTATGTTACTAACCTTAAATATTTACAGCAACGGATGGCTTGAAAAAAGCAAAGATAACTCAAATATGAGATTAAATCCATTTAAAAACTTCCTTGCAAAGACACATTTTCCTTTATTATAAAGTATTTAAAACATTTAATAGGAGTATAACCTTTACTATTAGACAATGACCAACTTTAAGTGAATCACCTCTATGCAAGTATACTGTGATTCTGTATTTGTTACACGTTCCAAAATGTAAAGCTAGTATTTCCAAAGTGAAAAGAAGTTCTTTCTTAAATAAAGATTCTGTTACTCAAACAGCCTGATATCCATCTCATTCTCAGCACTTAGTTTTCAGCTAAAAGAGTAAGAACACATCTGTCACCAATGGTTTTCTTCAGGGCAAGCAGCTCTTCCTCTTGTTTGTGGTAAGCACTTTGATGAAGCTTCTTTTGCAACAGATCTGCTTCCTCAGACTTCATCTCCCACTGCTGCTTCAGTTGCTGGTACCTTTGGAGACAGTAGTGACACACACTGCTATATGCAAGGGTGCCCAGAATCTCACTTTCAAAGATGAAGTAAGTAGCTAAATATCTATATTCTGTTCCTCATGTGAGATACAGTGATGATGATAGGGCAAATAAGCTTAAATGAATGCAAATCTGATATAATTGCTTTGATAATAATTGTGAGGTTTGTAGGCATGTAAGCCATTATATATGCAGCTCCTGCTGTTTAGCCCTGATCTGCCATATTAAAAACAAATGCAACACATGGAATTTGGCAACAGTTCAGAGATCTCCCTTTTTTTTCCAAGTGGCAGCATGACAGATGTTAGGCTGAAGAATTAAACAAAAGATATCTAAAAGCAAAAGTTCTTTCCTCCTCTTGGCTATATTTCTGGAAGTCTACTGCAGCTCAAAACAATTTGAAAAAATGAATCCAGACGGCAGATAGCATGTTATGCAACACTACTTCCTTATGGCATTTTTGCAGAACTGACTAAACATATTTTTTTCTACTCCATCTTTTAATATGGTATTCAGTAATTGAGTAGCTGAAAAATCAAATAAACTTATAATTATTTAAGTCGTTACAGCAGTATCAGCCAGATACTCCTTTTTAAGATCTTTTCATTTTCTTGCGAGAAAAATAAGACTGACCACAAGTTGGAATTCTGTACAGGTGTTAAAAATATATCTGGAACAGATCCATTCTTCAGTGGGCTTCATGAAACTTCAACCAATTTCAAGTAGACATCAATGTGTACCCTTTTTTTCCCCCTGTATTGTCCAAATGCATGTGTTATCTAAAAACTGAATTTGCTTTCTGATTGAACTTACTAATCATACTGGGAGGAGAAGGAGGAAGGGAATTATCTTCTGCATATTACATTCTCAAAAGGCCTTATGGCCTCCCAAAACAACCCATTATATTAAATTTAGTCAGTCACATTAAGAGAAATGATTCACATTTTATAGTGCAAACCTTACTTTTCAGCAACCTTCTTCAAGCTTGCCAACTCCTTCTCTACTGTTGCAAGTTCAGATTCCTTTTTCTTGAGTTCTATTTCAACATCTTTAATTTCTTGAAGTTTAGACAATATTGGTGCAGCCTGTGAGGATGCTCAGAGCCTTAGAAAAAAAAAAAAAGAAAAAAAGCCAGGCTGATTAAAAAAGCCAGGAATTAGACCAGTGGATTCACCACTGGTAATTGCAAATTTCTAAACATTTATAATGATGCAGGTTGATGATTTATTTTAGTGGAGAAACAGATAAGACAGGTAGAGTAAAGTTAGAGTTCTCAGTGGAGAAAGACTACCTCCTCTGTTACAGAAGTTAAGTTCTGCAGGCTTTGAATACTACACACGTGTGTCTTGTGCAAACAACTAACTTGTCAAAATTTATGAAATTATTGCAAATCAATGATGAATTACTTCAAAACGTGCTTGAATTCCAAGCACTTCTGCTTCCAAGAGGATTACACAGTCAAGTAAGATTAAGTATTAAAATCTAAATTACTTTATGCTAAGTTTGTAATTAATTTTTTCTTAAACTAATTAATATTATTTCAACTGAAGACAACTTTAGCTTAAACAGATGATTCCCAGTATGTGTCTAAACAAAAAGGTTACTGTTCATTTTTATAAAAAATATGCAAGAGCACTAAACATATCAACAGACACACAATATTATTATCATTATTATTATTAGAGTAGAACCAGCAATTGCCTCCATGCAGAGTTCCTTGGGGATCAAACACATCTCCATCAAGAGTAACACTTCTTGTCATTATCCTTTTGTCAAAAGTCACTTTCTTAGCATTATCCATGTTATTGCAGACCAGTGTTGTTCCAAAGACATATTCCATTGCTTTCTGCAGTTCAGATTCATATACAATTAGGGAAAGGGCCAAATGCAAGTTAGCATGGCCAGCCTAGAAATCAAATGAAATGCAATTAGTATGTCTTAAGTTATAAGAAATTTCAAATCTGATTTCTGTCTTTTGTTGATAAAAACTCTCTAAAAGTATCATTACATTTTAAAACTATTTCATTTACAAGTAGGATAATTAATACCCACTTAAACCTCACGTAACTGAAAGGATACAAAGGAAAACAAAATCAATATACTCTCAAACCTTGTAGAAATTTGTGTTAGTAAAACCATTAAGAATCCCAAGGTTTTAGTACAGAAGTAAATTGAAAATGGGACAAAAGCAATATAGTGTAAAGAGTCTATTTATTTACATACCAAGCTTTGGGCCAACTTGACCGTGTCTTCTTTAACACACCTGGCTGAAATTTTGTTTAATGGAATGATGGTGTATCGATGCTTTAGTTCACCCTTTTCTAAAAGCTTTTTGCCAGTAACCTCAAATGAAAAATAGTTATAAAGCACACCTGAGTACAAAAGTGATTTTGTAAGGCAAGACAATAGGGCACTGGAAGAAGAGCACATTGTTGCCACCAACTATGCACAACTTTCTTGACCCAATTTAAACACCTACATGTGTCCAAATCCCTCTCAAGCATTCAGTAACATTCAGTGCTTGCCAACCCCAAATCATAATCACATCTCAAAATTCAGAGTTCTGTACTAAAGCAATAAACTTACCTCTGTGTCCACAATAATGTTATAGAGTTTCCCTCCAGCCACTGCTTCCAGGGCTTTGGCATTGGATAGATCTTTCACAGTGAAAAGAGACGCAACAGGGCCTTTCACATGGTTTACGTCCCAATTTTTTTCTGGATGTCTTAAAATAAATATAAATTATGACTATGAATCATATTTGTTTTTCTCCCACACATCTTTAAAAAAATTATATTTAAAACTCATGATGCTTATTATTCTGGTATTAGCAATTCTAAATTCTATCAGAAAAGAACCCCACGCAGAAAATGGTTAAACACTTAACAGCAAGAGACCTGACAACAAAGAGTCAGTTACCTAGTCATTAAAAGAATTCACACAAATTTCAATTGATTTTTCCAGTGGGTTCTGTTACTACCACAGCTATAGGAGTATGTTCAGCCTTTTACACAAACAATTAAACCTGAGGGTATAGCTACTTAACTGGAGTTGACCTCCGAAGAGCAAGACTACTCGTGTTCACAGGCAGGAAACAATGATTACATTACTTTTGCAGTTTAGACCTTTGGATTCTATAGCTTTAGCTACTGAAGTTATGACTTGAAAATGCCATCAGGCAAAACTTTTAAATTCTAGTGACTTTGGTAAGACTGTAACATTTCCTGACTTTCCCCCTCACCTTCCCCTTCCCTTTGCAGCACAGGTAAGACAGTCATTATTCACTGGCACTAAAAGGAAAGCAAGAGCTAAGACATTGGCGGAATTATCTGGTAAAAGGCCCCCCAAAACCCTTTCAAACATCTTTCAGGATCATGCTGAGATCTTACTTGTATGTAAACTGTAGATGAGGAAACTTTGCCATCAAACTTTCACTCAGTTCTCTCAGCCGGCTGATATCAGATATCAACGCCTTCTTTTTTGCTAGGAGAGCTTCTCCTTTCTCTTCTTCAGAGTCGAACCCAAGTAGTAGACATACATCCAGAGCAGAGAAATCCATTATCTTAAAAATTGGTATCCTACACTTCTTATCTACATATTATCTACATCTTACTTGGAAGACTTTCTAAAATTCTTTGTAAATTTTCAGACTAAAAAAAAATAATACCATCATGACACCAAACATGCAAAGAAAATGTTTAAAGTGTAATGTTCTTCTCTAAAGGTTAATCTGGAATATCAACAGTTTTGTGTAGTGTCTGAAACAAATGTTACCTGGCATGAGAAACAAACTCTAAGAAGAGTTTTACGTACAGAAAACCAGGAAGCAATAGGGATGTTGGCCCCTTTTTCCATCTAAATTTTACCTGGAATTTAATTGTGCCATCAAACTTCAAAACATTCAGCCCAAACTTTATAAAATCAAATTACTTTAGGCTGCTTTCTGTGGAAGTTTGAGAGTTTGTGGAGCTTAGATCAGAGAAATTTCATTATGCATGAAAGCAGCATACTTGATTCTTCATACCCCTCCTGCATCGGGTCTGGGCAAGATGGAGTTCACATCCCCCACAGCAGCCCTCACAGTGCTGTTCTTTGTGTTTGTACTAGAAATGCATAGATGTAACACAGTTTTGGCTACTGCTAAGCATGCTGGCACAGCACCAATGCTGTTCCTCCAGCCCTTCTTCCAAAAGCCAGTAGGCTGTGGGAGGGGACAGCCAGGATACGGAGTCCAAGGGATATTCCATACTACTGGGAAGGTGTGCTCATCAGTAAAAGTGGGGAGAGAGCATCCATTATTAAGGCTTTTGTCTTCCAAAACAGCCTTCAGGCATACTGAGGTACCACTTCACAGGAAGCGGCTGAACATTGCCTCCTAATTCTTGATGGGAAGCAGAGCATAAATTTTTTTGTTTTCCTTTGCTTCTGCATCCTCCAGCCAGCTCCAAGACAGACCTGCCACTGGTCAAGGCCAAGCCTATCACTGACGCTGGTGAAGCCTCTGGGATAACATATTATAAAAAGGGAAAAAAAGCCAAAGCTATCTGCAGTGGCTGGAAAAAGGAGTGACAGTATGTGAGAGGAACAGCCCTGCAGACACCAAGGTCAGTGAAGAAGGACACGCAGGAGCTGCTCCAGGCACTAGAGCTGAAATTCCCCTGCAGTCTGTGTGCAGACCATGGTGAGGTAGCTGTACCCTGCAACCCACAGATGTCCACAGTATAGTAGATATCCACCTGCAGCCCATGGAAGCCCACACTGAAGCAGGTTTGCTGGCAGGATGTGTGACCCCACAGGGGACCCACACTGAAGCAGCCTGCTCCTGAGGGACTGTACCCCATGAGAGGGATCCATGCTGGAGTAGTTTGTGAAGAACTGCAGGCCATGAGGATTCACACTGGAGAAGTTCATGAAGGACTGCCTCCCTTGGAAGGAAACCCATGGTGGAGCAGGAGAAGGGTGCAAGTCCTGCCCCAGAGGAGGAAGGAGTGGTAGAGACAACATGTGAGGAACTGACTGCAGACCCCACTCCCTGTCCTCCAGCACCACTCACAGAAAGGAGGTACAGAAAATCAGGAACAAAACAGAGCCTAGGAAATTAAGTTAAATTGATTTCCCCAAGTCGAATCCATTCTGCCCATGGCAGTAATTGCCAAATGATCTCTCCCTGTCCTTATCTCAACTCACGAGCTTTTGCCATGTATTGTCTCCTATGTCTAGTTGAGAAAGGGTGTGACAGAATGGCTTTGGTGGACACCTGGCATCCAGTCTGGGTCAAGACATTTCTATACTCCTTTGTATATTGCCCCAACATTATGCATCAGAAGTCTGTACAAACCTGAATAGTTCAGCTCCTTTATTTGGTTCTCTAGGGTTATTTTCATTTTTTCGACAGCTTCAAATGCTTTTCGGTCTTTCTTGTAGCCTTCATCCATTTTTCTAACTTCAGCTTCTTTCGTCTTTAATTCTTTTTGTGCATAATTCAACTTCATTTGAGCCTATAAGGAGTAAGCAAATATGGAACCAGAGCTTCAAAGACAATCTTGCAGGTGCAAATTTAGAACACTTGCACTATCAAGCTGCCCACGTAATTTACAATATTTTCCACTAGTTGCAGATAGGACAAAAAGCAGCCTTGGCTTTTGAAAATAATGGCACAGGTTATTTGGAAACAAAAACATAGATCTTGTATTTTACTATGGTAAAATATTAGAACATGAACAGAGTCTGAGAAGAAACAAAGTAAAACAAGGTGGGATATAACTGCCCTTTTTACTTTACAGAGAAGAACTTCTCTTTAAGTGAGACAAGGAAAGTGAACTTTGGAAATTTAAACTCCACTATCAGAATTACCCCAGCAAAGTTTTTCTATCTTAAGACAAAACAAGCCTCGTGTCTTTCAGTCGTGTGATGAGCACGCAATTCAACTAACGAGAAAATAGTTTCTTCCAAACTCCCAGTTTCACAATCTCAGGCATCTTTATTTTGATTTCATGAAGTTTTACTGTAGAAATCTCTTAGTTTGATTGTGTATTATGGACAACAGTCTTAATTTTTTCCTATTAGGTACTATTGATCATCTGAATAAAGTGATCTCAAATGCCAGTTTCTAATATTTCCTTGCAGCAATGCTACAGCATTTTCCTGTGTAAGGATATTTTGTTTATATTTTACCAAAAAGTTAGCTAAATGCATATGCCACAATGTAAAATATCTTGCACAGATATTCTGCACCTCTTTTCATTGATCTTTCTAGCATGTATCTGCCAATTGGTTTTCAGACAATTTTCAAAAGCATGAAGGCAGGTCTGAGACAGGAAGAGCTTTTTTCCTTACCTGTTTAGCCTCTGTTACTGCTTTGCCAATTTCATTTTTGCAGATCATCATCTGTCCTGAAAGAGTAGCTTCTTCACCATCCTTATTGCTGGACAGGCCAGCAGACACAGCATTAAAATGCTGTTGTGCTGCAGCTAATGCATGTGCATCTTTTTCACAGTCTTCCTGTGAAACATTTAGTTCTTTCTCCAGATTCTTCACTTCTTTCTCCTTTGACACTAATGCTTTAGAATCCTTCAGCAAAACAAAGAACAAAAATGAAAAAAAACTAAGAGACAACCTGAGTCCATTACCTTGAAATTCATATTGTTTAGACAAGGAGCAACAATTGTTTCATCAACTACAGTTCCATAACCCTTTGTCAGATTTTATGATCTTGCAATATGTATTTGCATGTTTTCAAATGTCTTATTTGCCCCATGAGTGTACTGAATATCTACAAACAAATGAAATACAGGAAGTGGTAACAACAGCCCAAGAACTAGGAGAAATATCTCTCTCTTCCCAATATCTAAAAAGTGATCCTCTTGCAGAAAAACCATCAACTGTCAAAAATATGCAAGGCAGAGATTTCTCATTTAATTTTAAGAGTAAGATACGTCCAGAAAGCATAAAAGTTTGAAGCTATAGGGATCTCTGCTGAACTTAATAGAAAATTCGGAACCATAAAGAGTTGCACTTTATTTGTATTTACATCATGTGTGTTTCTAATGGGAACCTACTACCTATGCTGTACAAATTAAACAATGTCTTTAACACTTGTCTCTGCTTTCCTGATGCAATTCTTGCCAACCATAGGATTCTTCATACCATAATAGGAAAAAACCCCAGCTGTTCCCACAATCTGAATTAATTTAGTACGTAAAGAAAATTATAAACAAATATCCTACCTTCTGCATACGTGTTACCAGTTCATTGTACTTAACCTCTTCACTTTTTAAGTTTTGCTTCTTGAGATCAAGAGCACTTCGTGCTTTCGTATTAACTCTTTGATTTTCTGAAAGAGCAGCTTCCAGTGCATGAAGTCTACCACCTACTTCCTACAATCAGTAATAAAGGAAATTTAATTTAGCCTCTGTAACCAATACAGTATTTGTAATATTTTGTCTTCTCTTCACAGCTTTATGTAGAAGGAAATCTGATCAAGCAGGCAGTAGTCTCCAACACAAACCGGTCAGAACATCTCTTCCCTCTGAAATACAACCTAATTTGAAGCTACTGTTGAAGATCCACATCATTCCATAATATGGGACACTGTCCCTGTATAGAAGGCGGATTTAGACATCCAAAGACCCTATGAGCCATCCTCTATCTAATTAAATTTATTGCCCCCAAAATTACAGCCAATACTGTTTATTGTCAAAAAAAAGCTTGCTTACTTTTCTCTTCTTTTGAGACATCAACAAAAAGGGACAAAAAGTCTCTGGCAAAATTTACCATTGAACGTACAGAGTGGAAACATGAGGGCCAACAGTTTTTATGCTTCAGTTATTTTCCATTTGCATTTCAGACAGAAAAACCCCTTTAAATGGATGTCTCTAGACAACAGCCAAAACCAACAATGAACAAACAATGCACAATCTAAGCAACCCACCAGAAGATAAAAATTCAAGGGGATACTATCTGTAAAAATAATTACTGTGTCTTAAGATTCTTTGTATTTAGGCATTCAGATGAGCACAATTCTGTTTTCACTAACCTTGTCCTTTTCCTTTTCCATCTCCGTTATGTCTTCATTAAGTTGTTTTACCTTCTGTTCAATTTCAGCCATTGATTCCTGAAACTTCTGTACATTAGACCGCATTTCCTTTAACATGCCAACGGAGGATACCTTTGTTTCTTCAGCCAGAGAAAACTGATAAGCTACACAAAAGCGGCTTACATGTTCTATTTCTCGTAGTACTTTTTGGTATTCTAGATAGGATGCTCGTTCCTGAACAGACAAAAATAAAATAAAAAAATAAACCTCTAAGATTTGATGGAAAAATGATGTTACATAATTTATACATACTGCTATAGAAATCTTCTAACCACCTCTAAACATTAGTATTTGAAAGTAAGAGGAAGGATTCTCCATGTTATTTAGTATACTTGGTATTAAACATTGCAGGCCTGCTCAGAAAAATCTCAGATAAAACAACACTCATATAATTGATTGCACATCAGAAATACCACTTCACTTAGTCTTTTTAAGAACTAAGACACTTTTTAATCTATTTTTATTTAGTTCTCGTGTTTTCTTCCTTCTCCCTACATCTCCCTCTAGAATTTCCTGGAAGTCCAAAATGTCACATTCTCTGTATATGGAAAGATGATAAAATTTCTCTCTCTTATAAGATTCTACAGAGCTTCAAAACATGCTATTGTTTTAGCCAAAACATACTGGTTCAGGGTAGCTGAAAATATTTTTTCAGTACTTGAAGGGCCTACCTTACCACCCTTCTAATCTTTCCATACCTCTCTCAGCTTCTGTAAAGTTGGACTGATCTCCTCATTTAAGACCTGAAACACATAGCAGAACATTTATGTTTTGATTTTACTGAACTCCAAACTTTAAACATGTCTATGTATGTCTAGTTCCAAGTGGAGAAAAAAAATACTCTACAAGTCAAAATCTACATTAAACTAGTTGCTCAGTTATCTGTAACAAATACAAATGAAAGTATACTTTCCAACATGTAGTACCATTTTAATGTTTTCCAGCTTGGATTCCTTCTTCTCTATGGTTTTCTGGACAGCTATTTTCTTGCATTCGTACATCCTAGTACCAGCTGCTTCTTCAATCATAGCTAAAATCTAAAATAAAGCAATGCAAAAAACTTTGATGTTTCTTCTTACGCTAGATTGGTTCAACTCAGTTGAACATCTCATCTCCCTCCAGCACCTTTATTTTTGTTGTTCCTCTCCCAAAATATAGATTCTTATCATTCAAATCAGTTCAGTAAAACTTTAGACAAAAAAACTCCCACAACTTTCTTACCTCTGGTGGCTTCATATTTAGAACTTTGGTAATTTGTCCCTGGTGACAGAAAGATAAAACAAGAACAGTGGTTGTGTACCATGCAGTAGTAAAAAGAAAAACCAAAACCCCAACCCCCACTCACTTTTATACATTGTATTGTAAGTTCAAGCACTTTTTTTTTGCTACAGGAATAATCTAGTTTACTCAATTGTTTTGCTCTTCAAAGTTCAAATATGTCACTCTTTCAGGTAGCATGCTTGAAATGGTCCTTACATCGTTTCTTAGGCTCAATCTCCACAGTCCTGATTACACCTTAAGGGAGTAATGCAAATATTTTTTCTAGAGTCTTACTGAGTTGCAGATGTTAAACAAGCTCCTAATCATAGACCAGCTTTTTTGGTGATGTAGCTCATATGTAATTGGGAGAAACAGAATATGTACAAAACTGTCCCCATATTTGCCATCCCCTTGGGACAGTTATATTTAAAACAATAAATCCTGCTCTGTTTTATTATTCCTTGCAAATATTTCAGGGATTTGCCTAGTCCTTAACAGAGTCTTCTCAACTTGTCAGCCTTCTTTGGATAATTGTGACTTAAAAAGGTACGTATCTCAACTTCATCCAAAATACTCTCTAACATGCAACACAAAGAATAGGAAATTAAACCTGTCATTTTAGCATAATAATAAAAGCAATATCTATCTCTTAAGAAGAAAAAAAAGTAGAAAATAAAATGGGCACATGTTTTAGAGAAGTTTGCTAACATGAGGGTCACATGAGGCCTTGTGCTACAAGATGTGTTTTAGGGCCAAACTATGCTGAACTGGAAATCTTAACTACTTAACAGACAGTTCATTTTTATTTGATAAAATGTCACTCTAATTACTAAATTAAGTGTTCTTCCACCATCTCCCCTGCCTTAAATCTAGTGCAAGTCCTATTCTTTCTGGATGTTATAAAGATGCACACAATACCTGCATAATAAGGAAGTAAGGATTATTGACATTGAGTCCAACGGAACAGAAGAGATCCTGCACACGACTGTTGGCAGCATTAACACCATTGATAAGATACTTATTTCTACCTCCAATGACAACCTGGAGAACAAAGACAAAAAAACTGCTTGGTGTTGTGAGAATATAAACTGTAATAAAGAAAAAAAAATCTGAGCAAGTCACACGTATTGTATCTTTGCATACACATGCATGTGCATATTATGCAGAACATCAAAACAGAACTTATTTGACATTTAAAATACTTAACTAAAATATAAGAAAAAATACTCACTGAGGACAATACTGACAAACTTCCAAAAAACTCTGCTTTAAAAAAACAGCCAATAAAAAAATATCAAAAATCAAAACCCCAATATCTTCATCAGAAAAAGAAAGGTTCCTTTGTTCTTGGAGACCAAATTTAACACAATGCTCAGCTATTATGAGGAAAAAAGAAATGAAAGCAGAAAAAGCCACATGATAAAAAATTATAACTTGCTTTATGAACAGTTCTAGCTAGAACACTGGATCTACTCCTACAGTCTATTATTAACTACACTGTAGAGGCAATGTAGAAGCCTTGCCTCTACTGCAGAAACTTAGGGACTTTAAAAATTACCCCTTTTTTTTCCTTGACTACTCTGTTGAGCATGGTAAAAATGTATATAGGTTATTAAACAATACATATATTAAAGACTCACCTGTCTAGTCACAGTGATCTCATCATTAGCTTCAAATCCCAGCGGACTTCTACTCTTGTCCGAATTATCAAAGTTAATAGACACGGTTGCCTTTGTAATTCCAGCTTGCCCATTCTTATAAACTAGATCTTGCAAGTTGGAAGCTCGCACCTAAGTCCAGGAAAGAGATACATACCTTTCTGAAAGTAATTAATTTCATATTTTCATTGTACTACTGTAGGTTTTGGAGAAATGAATGAAAAAAAATAAGGTCTAGCTGCATATTTAAGAGGTCATGTAAACCGACACATGTGAGCTGCAAGGCGCTATCATTGTAAAACCACAACTAGTGTGTGCCAGTCTAGTTTTCATTATCCAGCTAATCGTTTCTGCATGAGGCTCCTGACAAACACTGCATGCATGTTTAAAAAAAGCCAGCCACTAGTAAATTTATTTAACCAGCATTTATTTTTCACAGTGCAGTTCACAGGGAAATGATTCAAAAAGTGTTCCTTGGAGATGTGCTGGCTTTGTCTACAACTAGAGGTAGGTAGGGATGGGAAAGAAAAGATATTAAAAAATCACCTTCAGACAGAGATTAAAATTGGTGTCAGAGAGCACAGTTTTTTATCAAAATAAAGCAGATATATTATCTCTTAAATAGCAGGCATTGCATGAAAGCCACTTTTAATTTTTTTTCTGATTTTAAGACCCTATCAAGAACTGAAAACTTTTATTACAAATAAGTAAATTAGTGCCTTTAGATGCAAAACACCTTTGGCTTGAAGTTGTTACCTTTTAAGTGGTTATTGTTAGTCTATTGTTTCAAGCCACATACTTTTTGTAACTGTGGTATATGGATGAAGTTGTAACTCAACCTTAACGCAAGCATGAATACCAAATCACAGAGGCCCAGATTTATGTAACGAAAAATCCAAATAATAAAACTATTTGTTTCAAAGAAGCACCGCGTCAGGACTTCCGTGGGCGGTTACTCACTAGAGCAACATGGAAAGCTGCTGACAGAAGAAAGAACTTTCTTAAATGGCCGGTCTCTTTACCTGTGACAGATTGCTGATTCCCAGCACGAAACAGATGGAGTCCAAGACATTGGATTTGCCACTACCATTCAAGCCCGTAATGGCATTGAATAACGGGTCAAAGTCTTTAATTTCCGTCCTCTGAGCATAGGATTTAAAACCTTCAAGAACAATTGACTTGATGTACATCTTCTCACTGTTCCTAACGGACCAGGCAAAGTATTCCTCTGAAAAGCACTAAGAAAGGTATCTGGATTATAATCCTACATATTTCAGAGTAAAGAAAAAAGAATAAGCCAGTGAATCATACTGCCAAACAAACAATTAGACGTGTGAGAAAACTGAAAGAACGCATGCCTTTTACAGCAAAAATATCATGCATTTATAAACGAAAAAAGCCAAGTAGACCACAGACCCAGGCAGCAGCCCAACAATAACCTGTACTTCAGCATTTTTAAGCGACGTGCCTTTACACAAAGCTTATCACGACTCTTGGGTACAGACTCGTGGCAAAACCACGGTTTGTCGCAAAGCTGGCCGCCAGCGAAGGGGAAGGAAAGGCCCGAGTGTTTCAGAACACGGCAGAGCCTCCCTTTCCCTCTTGCAGGACTGCTATACCTATTCGGCCACACGGCCCGCGAGGGGTAAATCCCAGGGAAGCGGCAGCCTCACGTGAGGCACCGTGGGCAAGGACCCATCACGGCCCCATCTCCGACCCTGCCGCCTTCATCGCGCTGCCCCCGCGGCCCTGCCAGGGACCCTGCTCCAGCGAGCCCTCCCTGCCGGCTCTGATGCCAAATCGGCCGCGGCCAGTCCCGCTTCCCTCCTCGGTGCCGGTGCCTCGCTCGCTCCCCCCCGTCCGGTGCCGCTCCCCGGTGCCGGTGCCTCACTCGCCCACCCCCGGCCGGCGCCGCTCCCGCCGCCCGCCAGGATCGAATTTTGGCGCCAAACGCCGCGGCCGTTAGGGGGGAGGCGCCTGATGGCGGCCGGCCCGGGCCGCCCTCCCCTGGCGGCAGAGGGGCGGTGCAGGGCCGCGCCTGGCGCTTCCCGGCACTGCAGCGAGGCCTGCCGGAACGGGGCCTTGCAGGGACGGCACACGCCGGCGAGCACGCAGGCAGGCAGCCGGCACGGCGGGCGTGGCCAGGAAAGGGCTCCTCCAGCTCTGACAGGGGCGGGACCCGGCGGAAAATGGTGGGTGCTGGCCCCGTGAGGGAGGGCGGCCAGAGACCTGTGGTCCCCGGGGGAGATGGGGGACGAGAAGGCACTTAGGCGATCGTGTGAGGTTCTGTAGTGAGGCTGAGGAGCTTGCGCGTTAGCTCCAGGCTGCGGCGGGAAGTGTCTTTGTACCGCCCTGAAATTATATTAAAATGAAGGAAGTGCGGTTCTGTACTGGCAACATGCATTCCTACTGTACCACTGCGTCCGCGCCAAGAAAAAAAAAAAAAGAGAAAAACAAATAAGCAGCATCTCTGCCTGTTCAAATCGATTGCTGTGATTCACATAGACATGCTTCCATTCAAGCAGAACTAGGAGAACTTGTTCAAAATGTGTGAGTACCTGTCACTGGAATAACAGTAGCTGTCTTTATTGCTGCACTGGTCAAAGCAGGAAAGCAAAATCGGCTGCTGCATTTACTCATTCCTGAGCCTGCTTTAGTCGTGCTCTGTAAACAGACCGGGATTTTGCGGACAGCCTCCCGTCTTGCACTGTCAGGTGGACAGTGTTACGCTGTAAAACTTGGTGTCCTGAACTACTGGGTTTGGTGTTATTTTAGTAATTTGAAATAATTCAGACTGCAGGTCTACATTACACTAGGGAAAAAAAATAGAGTGTATTTTCTTGCTTCAGGAATTACATTGGATGCAGCTGTTTAAGGCATTACTGTGGCAGCACTGCTGCTGGAAGTACTGCAGCCAGAAGCACTTGATGGTGCTTTTTCTGCTGCTCGCTTGCTTATATCTGGACACTATACTGGGAAAAATTATTTTGAAGAATGGACAAGAATCAGGTTGATACCGTGTAACTATACAGCCATCCCTAAATGCCACTCTTTATTTGGCAAATTGAAAATGTTGCCAAATTGTTTTTGAATCTGCCTTCTGTGGAAAACGTGCTTGAGTGTTTCTTGCCTGCAGGAGAGTTCCTGGGTTGTTCCTGTTAGAGGTGGCTTTTTGAACTACACTGAAAGTGGCACCTGGTTGTTCTTCTGATGGCCAAAGTCATTGTCAATGTGTGGTTGATGGAGCTGGCAGCTGGGTAGCTAGTACTGTACCTCCTCCAGCTGCTCCTGTCTCATCCAGACTAAACACAGCCTGAAATAAGGAAATGGAAATAAAATATAACCAATTCTGATGTGAGAGGCTTCCTGCTGTAAAGATAACCAGGTTTGTTCCGTATTTACATATAGCATGAGAAAGAGCAATAAATTCTTAAATATTAAGAAATGAGTTCTTAAGTAGTTCTGTAATAGCTTTAACCTCGTAAGGCTTAAGTTTGAGTGCTTCATTTTAAGAAATATAAAATCCAGTTGTAGCTACTTAACATGCAGTTAGCATGTTGGAATGAATATAACACATGGTTTAAGGAAGGAAAATACATTTTTAGTAGCTGCCTATCTAGGAGTGGTTTTGTTACTGTTATAATAATTTTATATTAATTTTGCTTTGGGGAAGCAAACTTCCAGCTCTTCAAGGAGCTAGTCAGTAGAACCCTCTGGGAAATTGACCTTTTGGACAAGGGAGTGGAACAGAGGTGACATTTTTAAGGACACCTTCCATGGAGCACAAGAACTAGTGATCCCCAGGCACCAGAAAATGGGTAAGGAAGCCAAGAAACCAGCATGGATGAGTAGGGAACTGCTGGTCAAACTAAAGGGCAAGAAGGAAATGGAGAGGCAGTGGAAGCAGGGACAAGTATCTGGAAGGAGTTTAGGGACTCTGATTGTGTAGGGGTGGGCTGAGGAAGGCCAAGGTGCATCTGGAGCTGAACTTGACAAGGAGTGCAAAGAATAACAAGAAGGGGTTCTACAGATATGTTACCCAGACAGGAGAGGTTAAAGAAAGCGTACACGCATATACCAGCATGGGAAATACAGGGCTGGCAGACAGGTAGCAGTGGACGAGAGGGCTGAGGTACTCAAGGACTCCTTTGCCTCGGTCTTCAATGGCAAACCACCTCTCTTTCCCCACCCCTCGAGTGGATAGACAGCAGGGTGGGCACTGGTGTAGCAAAGTGTTTCCCACTGTAAGTGAAGGTCTAGTGGCAGGGTTGCATCTGTGAGAAATGCCATCCTAGGGGTCCCAGTGCAATGACAAAGAGGCCATCCTGCAGTGACATATGGCACCTGACAGATTTGCCTCTTGCCACTGATCAACACTGGTCATGCGCATGAGCTGATCACTGGTGTGTGCTTCCACTCTTAAAATTTGTTTCCTTAGACTCTCGTTGACATCCCTCTTCTTTTTTTTCCTCATGTCCTTTTAATTTTTCATTTATCCGTCTCAGTCTCCTTAATATTACAAGATGACAGGTAACAGATACCAGATACAGATCAGAGGTACGTCTTGTATGCGCTATGCAGGTTGGAGCAGCAAGTTTCCATCTTGAGGGAGAAGTTGGTTGTGCATGCTACAAGCAGGGACTTGTTCAAGGGTGAAACTACCCTTGCAATATTACAGAAATCCAGGAGGGGGCTTCAGAGAGATCGGTGGTGCTTGAAAGCACCAGATTGAAGTTGGTCACTTCCCTTCCGAGTTCACTTAGTACACTTGTGCTGCAAGGGATGTGTACACTGCAAGGGGGTGTTTAACCTTTGTAGAAATCTAAGCTTTTAAAAACTGAAAGGTTTTTTTGGCAGCTGTGAAATCAAGCAGATGAAACATTTCTCTCTGTGGTGCAGTAACAGGCCTGTCTCTGCAAATCTAAGAAGTGAAACTGGGCTATAGGATGTCTCTACAGCTTTGACGAAATTTTGTGTTTACTGATGTTGCAACATGTGTTTGTCCTGTATCAACATTTAAGTAAGGCAGAAGTAAAAGGTGCCTGAAAGCAATTTAGGGTGCTGTGCAGCGACTGGGAAAGGACAGCTGGCCCTTCAAGAAGCTTCAGCTTTGTTTGTCAGCCCATATCACCTGCCATGCCCCATAGAACCTTAGAATTGCTAAAGCTGGAAAAAGACCTTTAAGATCATCAAGTCCAACCTAGCCATGTTCACCAATAGATGAATGTAGTTTGTCCATGCAGTAGACATGTCCTTGAGTGCCATATCCATGTATTTTTTTGAACACTTCCAGGTATGGTGAAGAACTGGTGGAAACCAGTTCCCTGGGCAACATGTTCCAGTGCTCTACCGCCCTTTCTGTGAAGAATATTTTCATAGTAGCTATCCTAAACCTCTCTTGGCTCAACTTAAGCTTATTTCTTCTCATCCTGTCACTTGTTACTTGGAGACTAGCCGCCACCTGGATACAACCTCCTTTCGGATAGCTGTAGAGAGTGATGAGGTCTTACTTTCTGAGAGTTGGGTGCAGCTGACCTATTTCTGTGTTGGTGTTGGCTTCCCTTTTCACTTCCGCTTGTGAACTTCCTCCTTTGACCTTCCGTTGGAACTGCAACCTTGTAACAAAGTGCAGGGTTGCACAGTCATTTAGCAGAGAGATAACTAGCCACCTCCAGTCTTTGACCTTCTTCCAAGATTTGATAGTATTGCGTAAGGAAGTGAATTTGCAGCTTTATTGTTTCATAATGCAGTGTCATGCTTGCGTGGATATTTGCAGTATGGTCTCTGCCAAAAGTAGCATGGGAGTAGTTTGCCTTTATTTCGTTCTTACCACAGGGAAAAAAAAATACAATTGAAAAAGCGTTGTAAGAACTAAGCCAACGGGGAGGAACAGGTAATTTTTGCTGTAACTTGTAGGCACATAGGATTTAAGGCCATATCCACTCCCAGGCAGTTGGTAATCCTTGTATGTGTATGGGAAATCATGAGGAATAATCCTCTGGATTATTACTCCCTTGGCAGTATCTACTGCCAGGAAGTCCTTTTATGTTTATTTCGGGGTTTTTTGTGGGTTGTTTTTCTTTTTTAAGGTATCTGTCCGTTATACTGGTTCCTGATACTTTGCTTTGAAATGCTGCAGAAGACTAATAAATTAGATCTGGGAGAAGAAAATAGATAAGATGATGATTACCAGAAAAGCTTTGCTGTTGTGGTGATGGGTGAATTTCTGCTCAGAACCAGTATACAAACCAATTATGTCTGAGATACACTTTACTCAGCTTTTAATCATACCCTTTTCTTCCAGTGTGAGTGTGAGCATAGGTGTAACTGCTTCAGAAGGGAGATACAAGGAAAAGTACCACAATCATATCTGCAAATTTTGACTGTCAGGAAGATGAACTGTTAAGCTAACCCAAAATTTGAATTGAACTCATATGTAACTGACAGGTTTCTAAGAGGATTTTGTCCTCACAGTTAGGTTTGGGCAAGTCCAGGCTAGGGAACCATACCACACCAGTCAGGAATAATAGCTGAGATTACTTAGGAAGGGTAAACTTTTCTGGCTTGACTCATGCTCTCTTGAGAGCTTTACTCCTTTTCTACTTTAATGTGAAGGATCCCAGGTTTCAGGTATCACCACTAGCTCTTCAGCCTCCAGTCAAACTCTTTCAATTTTCTCAGACTTGTCTGTCTCTTTTATTCCCTACCTTTTTTTCTTGTTGCTAGTATGTATTATAGAGTTCCAGTTTTCACCTCTTTCTTATTCTCTACAATTTTCCCCTGAACTGAGAACCTCCTTACCCATGCCAATTTTGGGTACTGGGCTATGATTACTTGTGTGAAGGTGCTTTGCTTTCAGCTCTGCTACAGTTTGCAGCAGCTGCAGGGTCTGAACACAGATGGGATTTTTGCTTTTTTATGTATATTGTTAGTGCAAAAAGCCAAGATTTCGCAATCCATTTCTTCTTTTCTTGATAGTCCTTATTATTTGATAACTTGTCGGGCTAGACCACAGGGTAAGAAGGGTTTGAAGGACATCAGAATAAGTGCTGTCTTGGACTTCAATTTCAGCAAAGGCTTTGATGGTTCTTTTGTAAGAAAATCAAGCAGAAATGCATCACCTTATTTTTAAAAGAGTCTTCTTTTTGCTGTCATGGGTTGTTCTTTCTCAAGTTATCATAGCAGTCTCTTTGCTGTAATGATTATAGTGGTCTATGAAACACTTTATATAGGAAACATGCAAAAATGAAACAAAGAGTTTTAAGTTTAACAGCAAAAAGCTGTTAGATGAACATCCCAAGTAAAAATTTTGAGTCAAAATTGGGAACATATTGGGAATTTATTTGCCATAGACATGTTCAAAGAAACAACAGTTTTCAGGCACTTATATACACTATAACATCCAAGATTTTTAATAGACACTCACAAAAATTTGCCCAATTTATTGCATCATGATATATGTGTTTTATTTCTTTTAATTACTTCCAGAACATTTCATCTATCTTTGTTTAGTGGATAACCCAAATTTTATCCGACTAAACAGTGTTTTGTTAAGTTTACTGTCCTGGTTAGACAATTGCTACTGATTAAGTTTTGTGGGGTGTACTCGACTATGAAATGGCTCCCTTACTGCACCTGCAATGCATTAATCATGTTTCCTGGGGTGTATAGGCCTTTGACTCCTTAACTTTCTCAAGATATCTGTCTTGTTCTATGACTTCTAATTCATCTCTAGTTAATTGATAACCATTAAATAATTCTGAATTTTGTTCTTCCCCTATTGATTAAGTTCTCTAAGGGGTATGGGTCCATGGAGTTCCCTTTTGCAGGTGCAGTGAGGTAATTTCTCAGAGTTTTCTAGTGACACTCAGCCAACCCAGATCTAGATCAAAAACAGCCAAAATCACTAACTTTTTTTTACTTATTAAATATAGTTCATTAGAATTCATTTTTTTAAGAATCACAAAATTCCTGGTTAACTGAGATATAATTGACTGTCAAAAGAAATGTATTATTCAAATCTACTGACATTGAAAACAAGTCAGTTATACAGTTTACAAGAGCAGGTTACTGTTCTTGGAGCTGAGATTGTGGCTATGACATACTTAGTCCAGTAAGATTTAACTGGACCCCGCAAATGTTGTATCACTGCTGTTTATCCTTTGGAGTTACTTGATATGCTTAAGCGATGTAGTACTTACCACTTCTTATGATTTTGTATCTAATTATACAAAATAATCTTGGTTTGTTAACCTGGAAATTAGTTTGTGGATCCATTAATCAAGCATGTGTCTGTGTTCTGTTTACTTTGGGGCTTTTTATTTTACAACTGACAGTAAAGTCTTCTAGCCTTGAAGTGGCTATAATGGTGCGATTTCAGTAGAAAAAGACGAATGGAAAGCAGAGAATTTACCCTGTTTCCAAAATTAGACCTAAATATAATAAAAAATGGTTCAGTGAAAGTAGCCTTTCAATATTGTTCCTAGGCAAGATCATTGCTCTGCTGAAAAAATCGGTGTATTACAAAAAGTGGAGATTTTTGATAGGAAGGTGAGGATTCGTGTGAATGGGGGGGGGTCTGAGAGTGGAAGCACCCGAAGAAACAACAGAAGAGAGACAGAAATGGCCAATACTGATAGCACGTGGGTTTGCAGATCATCATGACGATAGCACTGTAGATTTGCAGATCATCGTGATTACAGCACGTTTGAGAGGGCTGAGTACGGAAAACGAAGGACAGCCTGAAGCAAGTATCAAGTTCCTGTACTCAGACATGAAGACTCGAGCTATTAAGATAGGCTAATGGGAAAGTAAAGAGCAGGGCTGTGCCTTGGAGGCATACAGACAAAACAGACAAAAAGCAGGGAGTCGATATTGATGATTCACAAACGTGTGCCAGGATGGAAAACAAAGCATTTCTGAATCACTGTTGGCTCACTGTTGGGGGTGCAAATGGCACATCAGTGAATGGCCGCCAGCCTAGCCATCATCCCTCTGTCCCTGGTCATTCCTGGTTGGAGCACTTGGGTACCTATCCGAATGCGGGGCACATATGTGGGACAAATGCCTCTCAATGCCTGTGTGTGTAAGCTAGTGAGTGGGATCAGTTTTGTGTTACTCTGAATTCACCTTTTCCTCTTGTAAACGTTTTCTGGCTTTGCTTTGTTGTTGCTGCAGTGTCATGGTATCTTTTGTTACAGCCAAACACTGTGGATACCGAAGCAAATACATACAACAGCAGATACAAATGCTGGCTTTGACTGCCCACTTACCGACTGTGGGATGCTTCGACATTGATTTCGATGATACTTTTTTCATTTTGTGAAATGTGATTTCCCCACCACACACTTCTGGTCCAGAAAACCTTCACCTGTGCTGTTTCTTTTTCCTTGAGGAACACGGAATATCTCTGTTTCATCACAGAAAGTTGTGTGAGTTGAGTGCTGATTAGTTTCTGGATTTGGTGGCTTACTGTTTTATATAAATAGTGGAGAGCTTGCCGTGTTGTCCCTGATCCTTGCATATGCAAGTTTAATAAACACGTTTTGCCTTTTTTTTTCCTCAGGTCCTTGTTACTAATTAGTACTTCTGTCTTCATCTGATTTGTAGTTGAACACGTCGTTATATATTGGTTTCTTTACACTTTCCACCCTTCATTTTGTACTTGTGCGTTTTCACAAAAAGAACAAAAGCTGAAGACGGTCCCCTGAACAAAGTTTTGTCTCGTGCTACATACCTCATTGCAACATAGTTCGGGCAAAATGCCAAGGTTTGCTATTTTTTCTTAAGGTGGCTCGCAGATGGAGGCTTAGCCACACAAGCTCTCATTGCCCTGGGAACAGGGAGCATGTCAGAGCACACACCATGAGTGGCAAACATATGGGCCATTTGCTGTGTTAAATTATGAATTGAGCAATGAAATTGACATTAGTTTTTAATTAGATTTTCTTTCACAGAGGTAGAACCCTTAAGAGTTTCAGGGCTGGACGGGTAAAATGTGATTTGAAGAAACTCCTGTTGTGGTGGATAGTCTTGGTCTCCAGACTGCCGTATTTTTTGGGTTCTAGAACCATGGGGTTTATGCGTTTAACCTTGCATGCTTGAAAACGTGCCTGTGCAACTGGCTGGGCACTGAAGTGAGGGGGGAGGGGAGGTTTGGAGGACTGATCTCAAGTCTTAACGGGAGGAAGGTGAATCACCCTGGGTGTACCCTGTGCTATGTTTACTGAAGGTTTACACTTAATCCTGGGGTGGTTTACCGAGCGCGGTACCTGCTGACAGCAGATATTTTCGCCTTATAGAAATGTGTGCGACCGAAGGAATCCTGCCATTGACCGAGTCGGACGCAGGAGGTTATTGACTTGTCAGCAGAAGACCCAGTTTTCACCTGCCTGCTCTAAGTATAAGCTTGTCTTTCTTTTTTCTTGTTGATGCACTTGGGTATAAGAAGGGAAAAGGACCTGTGAGGATAGAATTAATGCAAGTCATTTGTTTGTTTCTGTCTTGTATGGAAAATGTTGGTAGCAATGTGCTACCAGTTGCAAGCTCTGAGCTTTACAGCCGGAGAAGCGTTTTCTTTCAATATGATGAGTGCCACAGAAAGAGGTCTTGCTTACCTTTGTTTTTCTCATTTGCACTGTGGTTCAAGCTTGTAAAAGTTTAGGTTCAGTATACACCTTAGGTAATGGGGGCAATAGACTTAAGTTTTAAAATTTTTTCCTAATGGGATTTTTTTTTCTCCTAAAACTAGTAGATTTTCCTTATTTAGTATCTTTAGAGTGGGAGTTGTACATTTTGTTGGGTTGACTTCCCACATGAGGACTTGCTGCCAGCAGGCAGGGAGGTCTGGCAGGTTGCAGAAAGATCTGGGTTGCTAAAGCAATGAGGGGCTTTTCCCACATTTTCTTAATATGGTGATATTACCACAGAACCAAGCAGAGGGCTTCTTGTGTATGGCACATTATCAAGATAATTGTTTTGCCTCATGAAATCTAAACCAGCCCCGTGAGCAGCCCAGCACAGCTGGGCATCGCTTTGACAGGTGTGCTTTGTTTGTGTTTGTTGCACAGGATGGTGATTGCCAAGGCGTGGGTTCTAAAGAAGCATTTTGATGGTTTTCCCAAAACCAGTGACTTCGACCTGAAAAGGATAGAGCTGCCAGATCTAAAGGATGGAGGTGAGCAGAGTGCTACCTGTTATTACTAATTTTTGTGGAGGTTATCTGATTGCTGATGTGTGACCGTGCATCTATAAAGCTGCATGTTTCTCTTTGGAATTTCAAAAATTAGCGGCTTGTCAAAAGCCGTGCACCTTAAGGGAGAAGGACAATTGCTGAAGAAATACACTGATGGGGTTGGTGGTTTCAAAGACTCTTCGCCTTCTGGTAACGCCATTAGAAACAATGACTGAACTCTTCTAAGTCCAGTACACAGCAATTACAGCACAACTTCCACAGTTTCACTCACGTTACCTAATCGCACTTGCTGCCTGATGGCAAAAGCATCCGAGTGTGTTTGCAAATGGAGAAAGTTACCGAAGGGATATGGCTTCAAAACCGACAGCCACAAGCAAAACAGGATTTGTTTAGTGTAGAAAGAGAGAAGTGGACTGATACGCAGAACCAGTGAGGTAACTATAGTAAAACTCTAACATGTTTTACTGGTAAAAGGTTTTTATCTACTTTAATTTGCAAAATCTTTTGGAAAAAGGTGGAGAAGATGATACCCTATAGGAGTATGTTTTCAGTGGAGTTTTTTGTGCTGATAGGGAAAATACTGAGGACAGCGCTGGGGGAGAGCAGAGTGACTGCGTTGGGAATGAGCCTACAACTGAAAGACCTCGAGGCTGGAGTCAGTGAAGGCTGGTCTTTTATTTAAAGAAGCAAGATGGCAAGACTTCTGCCTGCATTCTATCTTTTTTTTTTGCCAGTCCTTATCTTATTTGATCTGTTGCAACAGGAAGAGAGGTTGAATATAAATAGGGAAAAAAAAGGACAGTTTTTATTCCTGTGTTTATCTGTTTTGAAAAGAGTAAGGAATATGATAACTTACTAGATCAACAGCAAGAGCTGTTGATAAAAGAATGAACTTTGATTTTTGGTTTCACATGGACATTTGTACCATATTTTCTTGAGCCTCATCGCACCACTTGTCATTTACAAAATTTGCCATGCGTTAAAAGGTGTGCAGAAGGAATTGTGCAGAAGGATATTAAAGTATCAATTACGTTTACAACTTATACATTTGAAAACTGTTTTCTTCTTACATGTACAGATACACTTAAAAATTTCATGCCTGGGCATATTTAAGAACATGGAGTAATTTCTTCCTTCCTGTTTTAATCCCTAAAGCAAAAAGAGGCATACATTCATAGTACAGTGACAGTTTTAAAGACAGTGGCCTTCCTTATGGAATGGTATGTGGCTTTCCTGCTCACTGTAATGCGAAGGTATTTGCATCTGGATACATTTCTAGCTTGTACTAGCTAGACCACTGTAGCACAGGCAATGAAAAATATTAGTGGTTGGAGTTGAACCGCTAGAAGTGCGGTGTAAATGAGAAGTTTAAAACATGTTTAACAATATATTTCCAAGAACTAGTGTTACTAGAGACAGTAAAGGGAATTAGGCTACTTAGAAAAGATAAACTAATGCCTTCTGTTTAAGGCAACTAAGTAGTTCACATTGATCTGTGCCAAGGTGTCTTATCACCTGTCGTCTGGCTGAATCGTGGGATGACATTTTATATGCATCAAAATTAAATTAGAGTTTTGGTTAGGAATTCTGGCTGCTTGACCATTCTGTAGAGAGAGGAGACACATGCAAAATTGCAGGCTTGAAAATAAGGTAGTTTCCTAAAGCTACACTGCAGAAGGTTTCTTTTTCAACGGCATACAAATAATCCAAAACTAATGAATGTAGTAGTTGTTTCTGGTAGGTTTTCCCTAAACAAAGATGGGATATGGGGGTTTTGAGCTGTCAGGAGATCAAATCAATTTAGCTGAAAGACTGACTTGTGGAAACTATGCTCTACTGCATTGTTAATATCCAGGAATTTGCTTTGTCTTTCATTGCAGAGTTGCTGCTTGCATCGGTGTTTCTCAGTGTTGATCCTTACATGAGGTATACCTTTATGTCCTTTCTGAATTTCTGGCTAAAAAGCCTCATTTGATTTGCCACTTAAACCTCAAAACAACATGTACTGGCAGCACCCACTGTTGCCAGAGTCCCAATGCTTTTGTCTTCTTTTTATAAAATGCATGTTATCACGAGACTCAAAATATAGAGCTGTGCTAGATTTCGCTAGACATTGGCATAATATTTCTGCTGCCCTAGACTTTTCTTGGAATCAGCTGCTGTTCCTTGTCATGTCTTCAACTGGAATGCAACGTGCTCAAATGAGACTGCAGACCCGTAGCAGTTCCTCCTTAATTTAACTTAGCAAACTTGTACTTAAAGATACACATTCTAAGTTGGACATTGCTGATATTCCCGATAGGCGGTATTTGAAGCACAGGGAGACTGGCTAGTTTGAGGAGGCTTAGTGGAGACTAAATTCAGAGATAGTCCTCTGAGTCTGTAAAGATTAGTGCTGTCGTCTCCCCGACACTCCTGCCCAGGATGTTCAAGTAGCTGGCTCTGGAAAACATCCGGTTATGCTGTTACAATGACAAGCTGTTTGTGATCTGTTCAACAATGCTGCTGATACTCTCTTTCTGGGTCAAACAGTTGCTACTACTTGTAACGTTTGTGGAACATTATGAAAGTTGCATACAGTAAGATGTGTTTGCCTGTGTTGCAGACCTTACAGTCGAAGGGACATGAAGGAAGGGGACATAATGATAGGCACACAGGTTGCCAGGTAAGATCTTCAGTTCCTGTTGTCAGCGCACATGGCAGATCTCAACAGGAGTGTGGTGACACTCAAGACATCTGCAGCCTGCATTATCCATCTTTGACTTGCATCTACATACTTCTGCTATTGACGTTCTTACCTGTAACTTATTGGAATGTGTTTTTCCTCTAAGAATCTCTTTTACCTTTCTGGAGAGCATTTAGGCCTCTGACAAAATCTGTTTGTTGTTTCTGGTGATTTGTCTTCAGAGGCAGTTTTTACAGGTGTGAAGGACCAACCATTGTACTTGCCACACATGTTAAACTTCACTTTTTAAAATCCGATGTGCTAATAGCTGCGTGTCTGCAACCATGCATGCTATCCACTCCAGCTGAAAATACCTCAGCATCACCGAAGATACAGCTCTAGCCAAAGGGTTATATAACCTTAAATCCATCCTTTTCCTAAGCTTGTGGTAATTTAGCTACACAGATGTTTCCCTCTGTCAGCTTGTTCCTGCTGTGCTGCCTGTAAGTTGCTGCATAGGAACATCTGTGGCCTTTGACTCTTGTGTTTCTCTGCAGAAACATTGAGGGCTGGGGTAAATTAACAAGCAAGTCTGATGAACTGAAGATCAACTGTTTCTAATATTTCTGAGCTGCTTATCTACCCCTTTCCAACACAGTTTTCCTGTTGAGCTAAGAAAGTGGAATTTTCATTTGACATAGAGGCTGCTGATATGAATATCTCCCTGATTTTAGATATTGCCTTTTATCTGGTTTCATTACCCCAAGAGGTTCCATCTTCAAGATCTTCAGCTTTTAAATGAGGTGCAGGTTTTCTGAGAACAGAGAGCTTATCAGCAATTCCTTGCTGTTCCATCCTTTAATCCCAGCATCCTCTTTCCTGTATTCTAACTCACAGAAGCCTGGTCTGATCTCAAACCAAACTGGTGCTAGTCAAAGAAAGAGCTGGCATTTGTGTGGGAAAATTTGGTTTGTTGTGGTTGGGACTGAATCTAAAATCATCTTGCCAGTATGTCCCTCATGATAACAGATTGCAGATATTTCAGGAAAGGCACTTCACACCTACAGCATCAGCAGGTATGAGATAAAAATCCTGACATAAAATATTTATTTTCTGAATTACAGGAAGAATGGAAGAGCCAGTATTGATTTGTTTCTGACAGGATGTGTTTTTGGTTTTGGTTTTGGTTTTTTTTTTTTTTTTTACTTTTTAAACAGGATTGTAGAAAGCAAAAATCCTGCTTTTGCAGTGGGGGCCTTTGTCGTGAGTAACAGGGGCTGGAGAACTCATTTTATCTCTGATGGGAAAGACCTACAACTCCTTCCTTCCAGTTGGCCGGAATCACTCCCCAAATCTCTAGCTCTTGGAACAGTTGGCATGCCAGGGTAAGTTTTGAGATGAAAAGGCAACTATCCCCTGCGTTTCGGTGTGCAGGAGGTTTCTGCCTCTCTGTATGACCTTTGTTTTGTTCTACCAGCACATTGCCTATTCATGCTGGTAAAAACGTGTGCTTCTGGATGCCCTTGCCCTATATAGGGCATGAAGTTTGGCCTGTCCTCTGCATCAGAGGAGATTTGGCTTGGAGATTATCGTGCCTCTCCTTGAGGAGCTGTAGTAAGTCAGAAAGAAGATCCAGGAAGAGCTGGAAAGGATCTATTTCAGTCTGTGTTAACCTCAGTGGAACGTCTCAAACTTCACTGGCACTTGGATTAATCTGCTTTTTCTGATTGGTCTCTGTTGCTATCACTGTATTTCCAGAATCAACCCCAAAATGCGAAAGACAGATGCTGTATAATGCAGCAAAACAGATGTCCTTTAAATTGCACTACAGCAGACAGAACTGCTGTGCTTTGGAATCCATATTTACTACTGGAGTCTCTCAGTCATCTGCTTGCATTTCTTACCTCATTCTCTGTAGTTTTTATGGCAGATCAGGACTTAGTCAGTCCTAATGACCTGAAAGGCTTTCAAAATGATTGTAAAATTGTGTGTGGTGGAAAACTTCTCAGATTTCCTTTTAACATCAGTCAAGATGGATGTTTTTTCTAGATGTCTTGTAGGGGGATTCAGTAACCCTTTCCATTGAGACCACATGGGAAGCTCTAAGCTTGAATTTAGAAATTAGAAGAAGAGTTTTGTGGGATTCTGGGTCAGTCGATGAGCTACTTTAGTTGTTCCTACAGATTACTAGTGCACTGGTGAGACCTGAAGTCCAGTTTCCAGTTTTGGGCCCCTCACTACAAGAAAGACTTTGAGGTGCTGGGGCATATCCAGAGAAGGGCAATGGAGCTGATGAAGGATCTGGAGCACAAATCTGATGAGAAGCAGCTGAGGGAGCTGGACTTATCTATCATGGAGAAAAACAGGCTCAAGGAGACCTTGCTTTTCTCTACAACTACCTGAAAGGAGGTTGTAGGCAAATGGGGGTCAGTCTCTTCTCCCAGGTGACAAGTGACAGGACAACAGGAAATGGCCTCAAGCTGCATCAGGGGATGTTCAGGTTGGACATCAGGAAGAACTTCTTCACAGAAGAGGTTGTCAAGCATTGGAGCAGGCTGCCCAGGGAAGTGGTGTGCTCACCATCCCTGAAAGTGCTCAAGGAACAACTGGATGTGGCACTTAGTGCAAAGGTTTGGTTGACAAGGTGGTGACTGGTCAAAGGTTGGACTCAATGATCTTGGAGGTGTTTTCCAACCTTAATAATTCAGTGTTTTACCCAGTAGCCTGTGCACAGCAGTCCTCAGGAGCAGTGAGCCCATCAGTTCAGCAAGTTTTTCTCACTCTTTTTGTCTTTTTCTGTCAGCTGTGCTTTGTGATGAGTATCATTTAATCTGGTAGATACCAACTGGCAACTGATCTCTGTCTAGCTTGGATTTACTATCTCTTCTAGTATGTAACTGACTTGTCATAGAGTTATCTGTGTTTCTCCTTTTGATTAATGGGCACAATGAAAGCTGTTTTCACCTTAGAGAGATTTCTGCCTCAACATTCTCTTTCCCAGCAGTGTATCTGTGGTTTTTTTCTGGCATGGCTGTGTAAAAGACAAATTAAGAAGGTTTGATTAAGTTTTTTATTTCACAAAATAGGAAAACTTAATCTTATTCTGGTGGTGATGGTATTTTGGTTCAGTGTGGTCTAGTCACATCTCTGTGTCTGTCATCTTTTATTCCTCACTGAGCATTCTTTTCTTTTCTTTGCAGCCTCACTGCGTATTTTGGTCTGCTGGAGGTCTGCAAGATGAAGCCAGGAGATACGGTGCTGGTTAATGCTGCAGCTGGCGCTGTGGGCTCTGTGGTGGGGCAGCTTGCTAAAATTGGGGTGAGTGGCTTGAACTGCACATACTTGCTGCTGAGAAGACTTAGCTGTAAAACAGGGCAAGAAGGCCATGAATGATCAGTAGGACAAGCATCCCTGAAGGCATGCCTACACTAGAGTCTTGAGGTGGAAAAGCTCCTGAAGACATAGCAAATCTAGTTCAATGTTTCAGGAGCTCATATGCTGACAACAGCCTGACTTTAAGGATGAGCTCTTCACCCAGTGCTCTCTGAGTGTCAGCCTGTGTTGTCAGGGGATGTTTATAAATGTTTTTCTCCTTTCCTTGCAGGGTTGCAAAGTGGTTGGCTGTGCTGGTTCAGATGACAAGGTTGCTTATCTGAAAAAATTAGGCTTTGATGAAGCCATTAATTACAAGAGTGTTAAATCTCTGGATGAAGCACTGCGTAAAGCCTCTCCTGATGGCTACGACTGTTTCTTTGACAATGTAAGTTCAGAGAGAAGGCCTTGCCTATATAGTTCCTTATAGCAGGAACTCAATATTGTATACATCTGATTGAAGTCTAAACCAGGAACCCAACATGGAGATCCATTTAATCAACCAATGGTCTCTGTAGGAGCTTACTGCTTTTCCATTCCCTTCCCACACATATTTCTGCAGCTGACTTGGGCAGTAACAGAAAGAACAACACCTCAAAGGGAAAGCTGGGTTGTTGGCAGTGTTTGTGAATGGAGAGAGAGAAGTTTTACTTCACTCTCTGAAAAGCATGGGACATTTTGGGGAGGTGATGGTCACAATAACATTTAACTGATCCAGTCCATTCCTGGCCCCAGCTTGGACCACAGGCAGTTCTCTGCTATTGCTGGAAGGGGAGTGAGTGTGGATGGCTCCACATTATGTGGTCATGGGGCCTGCGTTGGTACCTGTAACAAAACAGTAGCAAGGCCCACTTGCAAAACTACTGGAACAGCCCTCAGAAGGTTTCTGACATCTCCCAGTTATAGCCAGTTATAGCTGGAATTAATGGGGACTTTGTACTGCTCTTGATAGGTGTTTGAATGTGAGCATCTTGTTTTGAAGGCTAAGAAAGTTTAACAGTATGGATGCAGTTAAACCATGTCAGTTCACTTTCAAGCCAGACAACCAGCCCTGGCTCTTTTAATTTCCTAATACAGCTAACATATGCGTTATGCCTGGTAATACAATACCTGGTCACAGGGCTATTAGCTGATAAACTGGCCTTAAATTCCCTGGCTAGCTACTCGGTTTAAAAGAAGCCATCATCACCTCTTTAGCATTTCTTTCCTTCAGCAGTGTGTCAGCCAGTCCAGGGATGAAGGTCGTGAGGTTCTGCCTTTCTCAGCGATTGAAAGGAATGTTTGGTGTCAGGGCAAAATGCTTGTCTCTGTGGCAGGAGCTCCTGCCACTTTGCATTAGCCTTCCAAATTTCATGTCCCATGCTCCTAAGGGCTTAAATAGTTTTTATGGCCATGTCCATTCCCTTCATTCTCACTTCCAACTTTTGTGCAGAGCTGCCCACAGCAGTAAATTTTCTTAGAGCTTCTCACCATTGAAAGCTTCTTTTCACAGCACATCCCTGTTTTGGAGATGAGAACCATGAAGTAAAAACTTGACATCACCATGACATGATAATGTAGAAGTGCAGACTAGTATTTGGGAAAAGCGGAGGTGGTGCTTCTTAGCACCCTTATGAGGAGGGAGATGCCCTTAGAAGGAGGGATCGGTGTGCTAGTCCTGCCTGATGCTTCCAAACCATGCTTCATGAAGCAGATTTGGAATTAAAGCTGATTCCCTACATTCATAACAAATTTTTGGAAGAGTGAGATTGAGTCCTCATAGCCCTGTGTAAATGCAAGGGTTTCTGCAGCCACCAAGTCTTTAAGGTAGTGGAAGTTGCTTCCCCAGACTGAAGCTGTTGGTGCAACAATGCAGTGTTGGCAAATTTTGGCAGTCAATGCTAAACACTGGATTGTCTCTTAATGCTGCACATGCTCTGGTTCTTGTAGGTGGGTGGAGAATTTGCCAGTGTTGCTATCAACCAGATGAAGAAATATGGAAGGATTGCAGTCTGTGGAGCCATCTCTCAGTACAATGACTCTGTGCCTCAGAAAGGTGAGGGCCTGTTTTATTGTGTCTGAATTGATTTTCTCTTTGGTGATGGCAGAAAGACATAATGAGAGTCCGCTGTTTACTTCCCTGTGCCATTTAAGTGTATATATGTGTGTACATTTGGGTAACTAACTGCTGCTGTCGGACACTGGCACCACACTTCTTGTGTGTATATGCACTCATCGTCCTTTGTGCACACTGTCTGGTGAACATCAGCTGATTAGAAATGTAGGAGTGGTTTAAATACTTAAAGCAGAACTCTACAGGGCCCTAAGCAGGTACAGATCAGCAAAAGGCAGGTGTGGTGTCATGATACCATTTATACAATAGTACATACTTCAAGATGAGATAATGGTTTTGCCTCAAGTTTTTAAATGGTGCAGGCTTAAGATTTTTGGGGGTTTTTTCTCATAGATTTCAGCTGCTAATGAAACTGCTGAGAAATGTGGCTGAATGAATAATCATTTTCAAAAGCATTAAATTTCCTAGATTTTCCTTCTAGAAGAAATGGGAGGACTGTATTCTCTTTGGCAGCTCACTGGCTTTGGACTCTCAGACCACTTTAAAGAAATGGAACAGGCTTTTGGGAATGAGGAGACTATCACACATTTTTATGATTGAGGAAACTGTTTTCTAGAGTTTATAATTTAAATTTTGAGAGTTAGAGACAGCATGAGAGCCTGGCAAGGTATCAAACAAGGTGCTAAAATAGTATTTTTGAGATTCAGCTGAAGTCCGTCATGTGAGGCTGAGGGTACTTTATTTCTGAATGAAACTGTTTTCAGAAATGTTTAGCCCCATAGCTTTATGAGTCAGGCCTTTGTTTCCTTAGGTGGCTGTCTATCCATGAATTTTTGGTCTTTTTTGCTGGAAATTCTGTTTGGAAAAAATATCTGTTGCTTCTGGCTAAAACAAAGTGATTCAGTGGTCCTTATTGGCTAAAAGCTCATTTTATGCATTGGGACTTATTCTGAATGAGACTGATATTGCAGGTGGCTTGCTGGTTCCTTTCTCTTGCAGGGCCTTATGTGCAGGTTCCAATGATCTTTAAAGAGCTTCAAATGGAAGGGTTTCTTGTGAGCCGATGGAACAACCGCCGAGAGGAAGGTGTGAAGGCCCTGCTAAAGTGGGTTGTGGAGGTAAGGAAGGAAGGAAGGAAGGGGCAGTTGTCTGTAAGTGTACTTACTCTGCAGATTCTCTCTTTGCAAAATCTCTTGTCATAGCTGTTTTGGTGAGGTCCCAGCATTACACTATCCTTCTCCCTGCCTTGACCTTTGAGACTCTTGGGGACACTTAAACCATAGTAAATATGCCTGATCCCTTCTGTTTTGTTGAGACATGTGATATAGCTTGTAGACTCAGATATATTCCAGAATACATGTATGCTTTGAAGAAGCATGCTTCCGGAATAATTCAAAACACTTAATCTGGTAATGAAGATTTTAATATTTAGAGTAATTCCTGTATTTCTCATTCAGTCACTTGTAGTATGAGGCAGGATTTCCATTGTAGTATTGTGCTGAAATTACTGGTGAGAATGAATGTTTTTGTAGTATTGGGAGCTGGGCTTTAAAGGGACTTATTAGGGAATTTCTTATCTTTTATTTTTCTAGGTGGAGGCTGAGTTAGCAGCCAAGTTGGTTCATGGCTGTGAGGAGTATATTAGCGTGAACAATAAAGGCTAAGAGGCTCTAGCTTTTAAAAATGTGAGGATTTGGGATGGGTCAGGTTTTGATCATTGGATTTGCAATTCCATACTTCTATATGGGTAGAGAGAGGCCTGGCTTTGGGGAAATGATCCCTTACCTGTCAATTGTTTGGGGACCACGTAGCAATAGATCTCTCCTGGTGTGTTTTTACAGCAGTGACTTTTGCTTCCTGTTATGGCCCCACGTATAAGGTTTTACAACAAAAGCAGATCCTCACAAGATCCCACCTGGTTTTGCAGTTATCCTGGTGCATGCCAGCTTGCATGTTTCAAATGAAACATATATGCTGGGGAAAATTTTGCTGCAATTTATTCAGTTTTGATGGATGAAAATTCAGCAATTTCCTTTCTTACTTTTGACAGGGAAAAGTGAAGTACCATGAACAAGTCACTGAAGGATTTGAGAACATGCCAATGGCTTTTATTGGAATGTTAAAGGGAGAAAATATTGGAAAAGCTGTTGTAAAAGTGTGAAGGTCAGATATTCCTGGGATACTGGCGCAGGAGAATGTGATTCTGTTAAATGCTTTTAATTCACTTGTCAAATCATACGGTCAGTATGTTTCAGTCATTTTGCTGGATGTTTGGTGACGGTAACTTCTGTTAATAATTTGGCTATAAGTGTAAGTATATTCCAATTGCTTTGCTCTTGAAGAAATCGAGAGTTGCTTCCAAGAGCTACACAAAACAAAATGCCTTAAAATTGCTGAAAATCAGAATTGTAACAGATTTGATAGTAGCTTGAACCTTTCTATGAGCAAGCTTGTAGAAAGGAGAATCAGTTCGAAAAGCTTTGTTAGCTGATGGCACATTTAATGTTTACCCATTGATTTGGCCCAGAACTTTGCAAAGGGGATTTTTTTAACCAACATCAAAGAGTGAAGAACAAGCCTAACCTAAAACACTTAGGGACTTCAGCTTCCTGTCTAGCTGGCTTTTTTTATTATTTTTTCTTTTACAATGCAGCTATCTCAGTTATTCTGGGAATATGGAAAGAAAAATCTCTTGATGTATACTTTGCCCATGTTACAGTTCTTTTTGTGGAATACTGTCTCTTTCACTTCCTTGTGGTTGAGACAGAGGAGCTGAAATATTACAAGCACTTGTTTATCCCAGCGGATCTCAGCACAGGTGATATGGATAGATCCCTAATTTCCTTGAGAAACTTGTCATTGGTGTCCAAGCTTGGAGCTGACCTTGCCATAGTGAGGCAAGGTCACCCTGGCTTTCCTGGAAAGTGAGATCAATATGATGGCCCTAGCTGTGTTAAATTGGTGTCCAGCACACACAATGTGCCAAGCAAAGGAGTCATACAAATTAGCAGCCCTAAATATCTTGGATGTTCTGAAAAAGAACAATAATGTCTTACTATGGGATACAGACAGGTATTGAAGGTGATGGTGATCCATTTTCAGTCACTGTGGAGGACTTCTTGGTTAGTTTTACGGTTTCATTACTGATCCTTGAAGAGGGATCCTAAGCAGCCTTAATATCTTTGCAGAGCCAGGATTAGATGCTCTGTATGTCAAGAAAAAGAGAGCACTTACTTAAGATGTAGATTGACAATACTTGCTGAGTGAATTTAACAAAACACACCCTGAAATGCAGGTCAGCTGGCCACTGGGGAAATAATGAATCTTGGTTCTGGTAGCTTTGTAGTGTTTTCTGATGAGAATGAATTGACAATTTGTGTTAGCTCCAGTGCTGTGGTTCTACAGTGGCCACTTAGGAGGATCTGTGGACTAATACCACTGCGTATCATGTAAAGGGGTAAACCAAAAAAAGGGAACTTGTTGTCAGTAGGCTTCAGATCCACTGACTAGAGGTCTGCTGTTGTGTGGCAGTGTTTTGTTGAGGAATTTTCAGAGGGCTTGCAAATCCTACAATACTGAATTGTTTTAAGTCCAGTGAATTAATGATCTCTTGTTTCAAGTGAAGTGGTGGTTGGGAAATGAACTAAGAATAGCCACATGGAGGGCCTGTCCCATAGTCAGAGTTGCAGAAAGATTTGTCAGTCAGAATAATCCTGGCTCAGCCTGCTTCCTCTTAAAATCCTGATCTGTACATTCCCTTTGCTGTGTATAGATTTTATGCTTCATAAATTGCAGTTGAGTTTGCAAGGCTGTTTAACCATGAAAATACAATTTTTATTTGTAAAACCAACACAATACCACACAACTCTGAGCCTCTGACCCTCTCTGGGGAACATAGCTATTTCCTCCTGAAAATTCAAGTTTTCTGTTGTTGGCGTATGAACGCAAGACTCATAAGCTGAGAGCAAAATGAATTTGTTTGTTGCAGAGCTAAGACAGTACTTATACGCTTAGTGTGAGAATCTCTGTTCAGTTCTTCACACGCAACCCAGTTACCTTACAGTTTGTTAGTTTCCTCAAGGTTTGCAGGCTTCGAAGAAACAGGAGGCCTTTCCTGTTCTCAGGTAGTGTGTGATCTCTACTTTCTTCTGTGCTTCCCAGGAATTTTCTTCAGTGTCAGGCTTGGTCCTTTCTCACATTGTTACGTGTCCCGAACACTGCCACTACATGAATAATGACAGTTATATCCCTCATTGTCTGGCATTGTCTGGAGGTCTTGCAGTAGTTTCTTACTGTAAGCTTTGTTGTCCTCAAAGTTCTAAGCTTTGTGGAACAATACCTGGATTTTCCCACATGTTG
>VZRR01006873.1:126007-168705 GCA_013398015.1 Oreocharis arfaki | reverse complement strand
ATTAGCAGCCCTAAATATCTTGGATGTTCTGAAAAAGAACAATAATGTCTTACTATGGGATACAGACAGGTATTGAAGGTGATGGTGATCCATTTTCAGTCACTGTGGAGGACTTCTTGGTTAGTTTTACGGTTTCATTACTGATCCTTGAAGAGGGATCCTAAGCAGCCTTAATATCTTTGCAGAGCCAGGATTAGATGCTCTGTATGTCAAGAAAAAGAGAGCACTTACTTAAGATGTAGATTGACAATACTTGCTGAGTGAATTTAACAAAACACACCCTGAAATGCAGGTCAGCTGGCCACTGGGGAAATAATGAATCTTGGTTCTGGTAGCTTTGTAGTGTTTTCTGATGAGAATGAATTGACAATTTGTGTTAGCTCCAGTGCTGTGGTTCTACAGTGGCCACTTAGGAGGATCTGTGGACTAATACCACTGCGTATCATGTAAAGGGGTAAACCAAAAAAAGGGAACTTGTTGTCAGTAGGCTTCAGATCCACTGACTAGAGGTCTGCTGTTGTGTGGCAGTGTTTTGTTGAGGAATTTTCAGAGGGCTTGCAAATCCTACAATACTGAATTGTTTTAAGTCCAGTGAATTAATGATCTCTTGTTTCAAGTGAAGTGGTGGTTGGGAAATGAACTAAGAATAGCCACATGGAGGGCCTGTCCCATAGTCAGAGTTGCAGAAAGATTTGTCAGTCAGAATAATCCTGGCTCAGCCTGCTTCCTCTTAAAATCCTGATCTGTACATTCCCTTTGCTGTGTATAGATTTTATGCTTCATAAATTGCAGTTGAGTTTGCAAGGCTGTTTAACCATGAAAATACAATTTTTATTTGTAAAACCAACACAATACCACACAACTCTGAGCCTCTGACCCTCTCTGGGGAACATAGCTATTTCCTCCTGAAAATTCAAGTTTTCTGTTGTTGGCGTATGAACGCAAGACTCATAAGCTGAGAGCAAAATGAATTTGTTTGTTGCAGAGCTAAGACAGTNATAAGCTGAGAGCAAAATGAATTTGTTTATTGCAGAGTTAAGACAGTACTTACACACTTAGTGTGAGAATCTCTGTTCAGTTCTTCACACGCAACCCAGTTACCTTACAGTTTGTTAGTTTCCTCAAGGTTTGCAGGCTTCGAAGAAACAGGAGGCCTTTCCTGTTCTCAGGTAGTGTGTGATCTCTACTTTCTTCTGTGCTTCCCAGGAATTTTCTTCAGTGTCAGGCTTGGTCCTTTCTCACATTGTTACGTGTCCCGAACACTGCCACTACATGAATAATGACAGTTATATCCCTCATTGTCTGGCATTGTCTGGAGGTCTTGCAGTAGTTTCTTACTGTAAGCTTTGTTGTCCTCAAAGTTCTAAGCTTTGTGGAACAATACCTGGATTTTCCCACATGTTGAAAAAAAAAAGGAAATATTAAAAACATTGGGTTTTTTCCTTGTGGCAGTGACTCAAGGTAGGATGAAAGTCTGTCGGTTTCCCCCTGCTAGTGAAGCAAGCTAATCCTGTGAGTACAACCAAGGTAATGAAGTTGAAAAAGGTGCCAATGCCCAGCCTAGAACAAAGATGCAGCGATGTGTTGCTGGGAGAGGCTTTTCTATAGCGATGTGTTTCTGAGAGAGCCAGTACATGGCTCTGTGTGTTTTTAGGGGCAGAGCATGGATAGTACCATGCAGGCAGTCCAGCCTGTCCTCTGACAGCTGCACAGGGCTGGTGAGTGGCAAATGCCATCTGCCAGGCACACCCTCCTCTAACATTATCACTCTGCAGCTGAGCTTAAAGGCTTTCTGGGAAAGAGTGAGCTCCTGGTGGTCCCATTGGATGTTAGAAGGTGTGCAAGGGCTTGGTTCTCCCAGCACTACAGCAGTTCTCCACTGCATGTGTCTGCAAAAGTGGAAAGGGTGTCAGCTCTGCCCAGGGTGCAGGGGCTGTTATTCAATCACCTTGTAGCCCTGGCTGTGCTGATAATCATCTCTGGTCTTTTTATGCTGCTTTTCTCCAGTCTACATGGCCATGTTTATGTCACTACGTAAGTTACACTTCACAAGTGGGATTCTTGAGACTTAGTTATCCCAGTTAATGGAGGATGTAATATATGAGAGCAAGAGGAAGAGTTTATTTAATCTTAAATGTAAAGAGCTGCAGGCTTCATAATTTGTTGGCTAAATAGATCTTCATTTATATATACCATTATTTCTAGAGTAGTGGTTTAACTGCTTAACACCTTATGCTTGCCTGTGCAAAATGAAGCAGTCTCTGGACTAGAGTTGTTCCAGGCTAATAAATATGCAACTTTTGTGTCTTGTTCCTAAGCAATGTCAAGCTGGGGCTGGTGGCAATAACTTGCCTGAGCTCAGGATAGTGGGTACCCTCCTTGAGGAGTTCACCATGGCCTGCCACACCAAAGGCGGCCTCAGAAAGCACTGGGAATTGTTGCAGAAGGCTGTGGGTTGTTGAAATCAGGGAACTATCTCTGGAATGCATGGCTGCCTGGTGAGCTTCTCTTACAGTCCCCCCAGGGTCGGTGCCTACAGGAGGGGTCATAAGACACCATCGCCCAGCCACAGTATTCATTCTTACATGACATTTATTCCCCAGCTGGATCAAATCCAACCTTAAACCTGTCACCACCTCTGCCTGTACTGAAGCAAGCAAGCCATACCTTGGGTCCTTTGCTTTTATCTTGCTTCCATGACCCCTTACTTTAATTGCCCATCTCGCACCATTGGCTCCAGACAGGTTAGCTTGCTGCTGGCCATTACCTACAGTGCAGGGAGATGCCTCCTGCCCCTATCCTGAGCCCATCATCACTACCTCAGTGTGGGCTCAGCCTTCTAGGAAGCTGAAGACCTTTGGCACAATCTTGGTTAGTGGTGCTAAAACCACTGTGTTTCCCTTATCAGCAGGCTTCACAGCTGGGAGTACTGTTCATGGTGTGGGTCCTCGCTCTCCTCCAGCTGCCTCTCTCAGAGGAACTAGAAACAAAGAAGGTGAAATACCAGACTTCGTTGTCTCCCTGAGCTAATGTGAACTTACTCAAGTAGAGGGGAGAGTACGCAAGCCTGGTCTAAAATTCTTCCTTCTATTCCTTTGGACTTAATGCCTGGCTTCACTGCCCCCTACAGTCTGTTTATACCTCTGTCACATCCATGACAAGTGCTCCAATGCCTGTAAGCCAGGCAGATGGTGCCATCAGGATAGTGAGAGCCCACCTTCCCCCATGCATTCCCCTCTAGCCCATTACCTAGAGGTACTACCATCACCCCAGCACTGCCAGAGAGGTACAAGCACAAGGCATTCCCAGAGCCTGCCTGTGTATACACACGTATAAAGCCCACAGACAGCCGCGGCCACCTTGGTGGCAATCTGCATGTCACAAGGTTGAGTTTGTCAGCTGCAGGTAGATAGGACTTCATGCAGCTCCCATGCCTTCCTCACCTTGTCTGTCTACCAGCCTGGACCATCTCAGCTTCCTCTCTCCAGCGGAGGAAAAACTGCATTTCAGGTGGGTGTCCTTCCCCAACATCTCCTCAAGATTTGTACAAGTTTCTCAAACTCATCTAGTTCATCTTTATCAAGGTTTTGGTACTGGGGAGGCTGCAGGGGTAGCTTCTGGTGAGGACAAGAAGCTGCCGCTATGTCAGATAGAGCCAGTGACAGCCAACTCCAAAAGAGACTTCACCAATGGCCAAAGCTAAGCTCTCTTTGATACCTGAGTTTAAATAAAAGTGCTTAACTATAGTGGCAGGGAGAAAGGAGCAAAAGTACATGAGTAAAAGCATCTTGTAAGACACCTTCACCAGGTCAGCCTCTCCCACCCCTCATCAAGGGTCAGGGACCAGCACAACAGTGTTAATCCAGCAAGGATTTCAACAGCATGCTCCTCCAGCCAATTCCTTGGGTGGCTGAAAGTTGCATGTCAATAGAGCTCAACACTAAGGAGCTTCTATGCCACAGTTTGCTGGCACTGGTAAAACAAGACAAGTAATTTTTTAGCTTGCTAGATCCAGCTAGTTTGAACATTTAAGAGATTAAACATTAAAGTTATTACCAATACTCTTACTGGAATAATTCCAGGGAGGAAACAAAGTCTAACTTCATTCAGGTCAAGGAAAGAATGGAAAGCAGATGGCTAGCTAGGTTGGCTGCTGCAAGAGATCGAAGAGGTATGTGGGTGGTTAAGCACCCCACATGCATGACATACACTTCATCAAGTGCACATCAGCCCCTTCAGAACCCCTGGATGGAGGTAAGGAGTGTCACTATTCCACTGCAATTTGATCATGCACAGTTCACTTGTACACTTACTGTAACTCCTTGGCCCTTCCTTTCATGTTAGTTAGTCCTCTCTCATTAAGCCTAATTATTCCAGCTATGTGTTTTAATTGTTGTACTCAAGGAAGTACTTCTCTTCCTGTTGGCCAGCCCATTATAAGGAGGCTATGTAACAGGCCTGCAGACAAAAACATCTTGCTTTTCTTGTTTGACAGCAAGGCATAGATCCCAGCTATCTCATAGCCAAATGACACAGACTGCAGTCACTGCCTGAGGGGAGAACTTCTTCCTGAAACCCTTGTTCCCAGAAGAAACCTTTCTATGTTGTTTTTTCTCTGCCATGTATGTAAGTTTACCAAACATTCAAGTCAGTTGGCCATCTACCATTTCTCTCTTAAAGGCATATTTTCAGATCACTGGATCAAAGCAGCCAATTCTGTTCATGCAAGCAGCAGACCATAGTGTTTAATGAAAGAGTGAATGCTGTGCTACTGCCTGGCACATAGCAATATGTGTGCTCACACCTTCACACAAAAAACAAGCAAAAAAAAAATGCACCCACTGAGCTCTCTATGAAGTATCATTACTTAATACCCATGTGGGAGGGCATATGGCTAAAGCCCTAGGCTTTAGCAAGGATACTCATGCCAATTCCATTTGGAACAAAATGTTTATTTGCTATACCTAGGCTTGTTAAAGACTAAAACACCCTGTCCGTGCCTGTTGACTCAAGCCGGTTCCCATCCTGAACTAGGGTTCTCTTATCCCAGTAGGGGCACTTTTGCTCTAGGAACAGAGGCTCCTTACACATAACCAGAACAAAACATAGGCTTTGCTTTCCATCACCTGTAATGACAAGGACCAACTACTAAGTCAGATTCTGGTATAACTGTGCATTTGAAGAACGTGTATTGTTTCCTTTAAAGGGAAAGTTTACCTAACATGGAGATCCTCACTGTATATTCCTCAAAGAGCCAAGCCTTAAAGAACATCTTTCAAATTAGGCTATGCAGGTTATTTTCACCACAGTATGCCTATTTACCAGTTCTTGGGAGGGGAAGATACTGTGGCACAGGAAGCTGAACGCACTGCCCTTCTAAGAACTGCTTTGCACCCCTTGCTTCACAGCACCAAGCATATTCCAGCTATTCTGGAATACCCAGAATTCCCAATCATGACTTGAATTTCCAGTCACTGTCACCTGGGTTGTCCAAAGGCTACAGCAGAGTAGCATGTTATTAAAAAAGTAAACCAAGTGTTAAGTCAAACTGAACTCACAAGCAGAAATGCACCACTGATTGCACCTTTCCCCTGCTGTAACAGGCAACAACCTGGTCTCGCCTCACCTCAGCAGAAATACTGTGTGTTGCAGCACACTTTAGTATTATTTCTTAAGGATGAAGAGGGATGCCCAGGCCTCTTACTGAACTTCATCTGGAACTTGCAGCAGGAAATTTTTAAACCTTTCTTACTCACAGTTACTGCCCAGAAGCAGGCCACACAGAAACTGCTTTCAAAATCAAAGACTGGTTGCAGATGGTGTGGTGTTTATAAAGCATTCTTGCTACAGCTTCATTTTATTCTCTCCTCCCGAGTCTGTCCATAGCACCACTTAGGGTAGTGGTTTCCCATTTACCTTAGAGCAGTTGCTCAAACACACAGCTGCACTTCTGTTAGTCAAATAGCCAGAGCTACATGGAAAATATTTCCAATGTTCTTCTCGTTGCATAATCACAACTCAGAACTTACATCCAAGAAGGACCTTGATGGCTCATGCTCAAGTAAAGGGTGTGGCCACTTCTTAGACTAGAAAAATCTTGTTTCAAATTAAGAACATATACATTAAGCTGTTCAAGGCCCCCAGTCCTCCAAAGCCATGAAGAAATTCATGCATGCTTGTGAAGTGAGTGAAAGGCTGAGTCATGGGTGAACTCCCTACCACAAAGACAAGAGGCTCACTCATTCCACATTGTCTGCATATGCAGCAGGAAGTCTAGCTTTTCTGTGAGTGATACTTAGTGAGCAGCACAGCTCCCTAAGCTGTACCCACTGCTAGGTACAGCCCTGCTCCCTTCTTCACCGAGTTCTTATACAAGACAACAACAAAGCCAGCAAGGAAGCCATTTTGATTCAGTGCAAAAAACACTGTTCTCCTCCGTAACACTGACAATAGTAGGTGAATGGCAGGTATAAAAAGGCTGGCAGGTCAGCATTCATCTAGACAGCCTGATTCAGGATTGGAGGACCACTGAGTCCAGTTTACTGTCCAACACAGTGTCAAGTATGTTTTAAGAGTGCAACAGTGCAATCAAGTGAAAATTACAAGAGTGTATAAATTCTCTTGACCTTAAGACATTACAAGTTTTACTTCTTCAGTCATTTGTTCCAGACTATTGCCTAGAAACAAAGCAGCCCAACTCAGACTAAACACACTTTGTTACTAATAGAACCAGAAGGTACACATACCAATGGCAAGGCTGAACTGAAAAGGCAAAAAGGTAGCAAGTCCAACCAAATCCACAGCAGGATTGGTATTATGCTCTGGAAGGACAAGTCTTAGCTTTGAAGTCTAAAATGCAGCTTGAAACATGTAAAAAGTCTTTTAACTAAAAAGATCTAACGAAAGAACTATCCCACCCAGTGACCATCCTCTTTTCTCCAACTCCCCCTTTTCTGGAATACCCAGAAATTATATTTGTAAATCAGATTATAGCCTGGTGAGTACCATCTGAGTAAGGTTGCAGTAGACCTCTTTTAAAGCAACTGTCATGGCTATCCCATGCCAACAACAGATGAGGTTGCCTTTGACAAGTCTTTGTATCCAGACAGTACTCCTTTAACACAGCAAAACCTGACACCCACCTGACATTATGAAATTCTTAACATTTTTGTTAAATACACAGCCATATCCAAAAGTGAAGAGTTTATACTTTATTGTACTCATAGACATGGACCAAGGAGATAGTTTGCACCACTTAATCTAGCTAGCTTGTTTAGTTATTTTTTTTTTTAAGTAGAAAAGTTACAGGCTGCAATTTAGCCAAAGCAGTCATGCTTCAATGTCTTCATGGCTGGAGATTAGACTAGACTTTTAATGGTCTCTTCCAGCTTCTCTTTATTGGCCCCAGAAAACTCCTGCACCTGTAAAGAGAGATTGATTTTTAGAACTCTTGCATTCAATGCTTCTTAACATTAGTTGCATAGCATGCAGTCACATACACACCTATTCAACTCTGCTAAAAACTAAAATTTTTCCCACCCTCAAAACAGGGAGTATTAACTCATGCAAAAGTTGAGACAAAAGACTATCAAAATTCACTTTCAGACTACCATTGATCCTGGATCAATATTGTGTAAGACTCAAAGAGAGGCTTAAAGAGACTCTGAAGGTCTCCACATATCAGAGGCAGCTCAAAGTCACCTTGATTTGCTCAGGACCCTACCAATCAAATTCTGGAAGGACTGTTTGAAATGACCTACCCCTGCACCTGGCTTCTCTTGTGAGAACTGTTCTTGCAACTTACAGAGCAAAATGATAGAGGCAACATTCCTCTGCTGTCTCAAAAACAGCAGCTCTGTCTTCCTGTATCTACAGGGGTGCTAAGTACAGAACAGGCTCCACTACAGGCCATGAAACTGCTCACCTGATATAAAAAGCAGCACATTGACTGTCATGCTGTAATCACAATTCTTCCAATAACATCATGAAGTTGTGTAAGTTCACCCTAACAGAACTGTCAAAGGTTCATACTAACCCCATACTGAACTAAAAGTTACCCTACATGTGACACTCAACTATCCAAGGTACAATTCCATCCCCTTCAGCCATGAAACTTACACCCAAGCACCGTTTTCCTCTAGAAAAGCTTACCTTCACCTTGCTTGGCAGACTAAAAGCCTAAGACAACACATTCATTTCAGCAAGCTCAGGCAGAGAGCTACTCAAACTACCCTGGCAGCCCACTGTGCTATCAGAGCACAATCTACATCCCATCTCATCCATCTCTTGGCAGAGAAGACACAAGAGGTCTGTTCAGTTCTCTAACAGGGACAGGACCTTCACTTCAAAGGTTATACAGCCTCTGTGTGAAATAAGCTAAACAGGTTTTTTTTGTATATAACCTCAGCCAGGTTAGAGACTTCTGTTTGGGTGGGATTCCATAGGAACCTATAGTCATGTCTCTGCTTGAACACAAGCTGCATCCATATAAACACTGACCACGTAAAGAGCAGGGTACTAGGCAGATAGACCAGCAGTCTTAACACCGACATCTCACCCCGCTATCGCTCATGAAGCTCGGCCTGTAAGATTGACCTGTAACTAACTCAGTTCACTACCCGTGAACAACACAGTTTGCATCACCAGTTAACTGCTGGTTACGTTTCCTGTGGTACCAAGATGAACTTGCTTGCTCTCAGGAGTGTCTTAATGCTAGTGGTGCCACAGAGACATAATCAAGAGAAGACAGACTAAGTCGTCCAACACTCCCAATCTTCTTTCAAGTGTTTCGTTTGCCTGCTCCAGTTCCAAAAAAGCAGAGCCTACCTTCTTTCCGTTCTTGTAGAACTGGAACGTTGGCATGCACTTCACATCGCAGTGTGAAGCGACATCCTGGAAGAGACAAAAACCAATCTTCAACTGGGCATCTTCTCAAGGATGTTAAATTTAGAACCCACTCTAGCTGACTTCTGTTTAGGTGACAGGGTAAAGCCATTACTGCTCAAGATAAAGCAAAAGCACTTCTAATCCATCACTAGCAAAACCAGTGAGTGTTAACATCTCCCTGAAGTAAGCCTTAAAGATCTCCTCTTCAACATTTAATTCATGCAATAGCAAAAACCTTAATCTTTACCTGTACTCTGTGTTTGGAAAAAAACCAGACCTCTGCATCAAAACAGATGTCTGTTTGTAAGACTCAAGAGCCCTATGGCAACTCTTGGACTTCCATGTGACATTTTTCAAGTACCTATTTGAAAATGCTGAAACTGCAATACAGCAGACATTTTATTGCACTTAATTCAAGACCTAATTTAATTTTTAATGAAAGAGGAAACAGTGCCAAGAGCAGTGGAGGGACCAGACAGATCAGTAGGTTGGGAACCATTAGGTTTAAGGAAAATTGCATCAAAGCAGCTTAAGACCTTAGACTAACGCTCCCTCCCAAAGTAAAGGGTCGGTGCTCCCAAGTTATCTGACAAATGCCACAGGACTTCAAGGGTGCTGGCAGTTTGTTCTGTTCAGCTATTCTGTGAAAAAAAATCATTCTTTCCAGCTAAATCCCTATGTTTCAATTTTAAGTTTAAGTAAACTCTTGTTTTGTTTCAATATGTGTGAAGACATTCTGAAAAGAATTCTCTGTCACTTGTGTGGAAGTCCTTAGCTGTCTTCCCTCAGCACCACCCCAGACCTTACCTGGGCATCATCCACATCGATTTCTATGAACACCACATCACCATACTTCTCACACAAACTCTAGAAAGAAATAAAAAGAACTATGCAGTTACAATGTTCCAGGAAAGCTTCCTGAAAAGATGCATTCATATAAATTGAAAGGCTGGTGCTGCTTAAACTGCTAGTGAAACATGCTTTGTTATCTTAAAGTGGCTATTTTACTACCAGAGCAAAAATTTTCTGTTCTGCTCCAGAATGTTTCTGGAGGAGTGTGTAGAAATGTGTTCTTCCCACAAGGACTCAAATATCCAAAGACATAAGTGGAAGGCCTTCTCTTGCTGCCTGCAGCTCATCACCAAAAGATGTTACTGCTTCTCCTACTTTATCAGAAGATAACACGGCCACCTAAACACAGCTGGAGAAGTTACATTAACCGTGTACAGAAGGATAAGCATTGTTTCCTCTCTGTATCCTACCGCTTGAGGCAGTGCAACTGGCAGGTCTCTATGGACCTGAAATGCATGTAAGCACCAGGACAAAAGCTAAACCTCCTGTTAGTTCCCCAGTTGTATCAAAGGTCAGTCTATTTCACTTGGTAGTCTTAAGAACACATACTTCTGCAACTTCTCCCTTTTCCAGGAAATGCTGGCAATCACATAAGGCGAAAGGAATTTTCCTCCATGTTATTGTCAAGCAACACAAACATTTATATACAATTTTATGCAGAAATAAACCCAGAAAAACTACTTACATGGAAAAAGGGCTTGATCATTTTGCATGGTCCACACCATGTGGCAGAGAAATCAACTACTATAAGCTTCTCACCAGCAGATTTCAGTTCTGCCTCAAATTCAACCTACAAAAAAAAAAAAAAAAGAAATTGAACACATTAATGATTTTCCCCCTCCTTTCCTAAATAATATAAGACTAATCCCAATGCTGGCTTGCTTAGACCTAATAAACTAATCATTATGGCAGCTTTTAAACACTTAACTGGGCTATTTGTATCATCATGTAAGTGCTTCAGGATGAATTGCTTTCATTGGTGCTAGTAGCAGTCAGTGTCTTATGACTCTCCAATTAGAAAACAACCACAACGCTCAGTCAGTCTAACTTACTGGATTGTGGAAACAAGCTAGAAATTCTCTAGTTATGATACTCAACTCTGACAGCTCTGCGTTATCCCCAAAATGTGATCCTTACAGTTTTTTATACTCTGGATTGGCAATAAGACTTTTATTTTCTTCTGGGATGGACTTTCCTTTGCAGAATTTGAAAAGGACAGACACAAACCTTTGTACAGTCCTCCGCTCTGGTGACTTTTCCAATCAACGGCTAACATTAAAATGATATTGTGTGTTTTACTCTAAAGCATATTTTCCAAAGCAACCTCACAGTATAGTTATTGTGCCAAGTGAACCCCCAAGTGACATCACTAGCCAAAGCAATGCTACACATACAGACCACAAATAAACACCCAATACTTATTCAGAGTCTTCAGGTCTGTGTTACACTTAGTCACACCAATCATCTCTGGACAATATTCCTTGGAACTAAACATCCTTACATGCCATTACTCATTTTTGCTGGTCAAAAAGTGAATGCTTTAATAGAACTGAAAGACATTAAAAGCAATAAATACTTGCATGCTAGCAAAAGGCAAACAAATATCAGGCAGAAGCAGAACGTGCTGACCACCTACTTCCTGACACTCTCAAAGAAAGTACAAACCACTTAAATGATTTTCAACTTAGTTGTCTTGGCAATCAAGCTTCAGGAGAGCTGTTAGTATAAGCTTCAAAAGATAGCTGCTTTAGTCCCTCCATATTAATGGAGGAAAGCGCTGGAGTCCTGTCAGCAACAGCTGACTGAAAGCAGTGTGGTTACTGCCAGATGTACACAGGGGTTGGTTTTGCAGTGCAGGAGGAATTAACTAACTCGTACCAGCTTCTGCAACCAGCCACAATAAATTGAGACTTGACTCTAGTAAGCTAAAGAATGTCATGCAGGTGAGGAGCCAGAAGTGCACACAGTCAACTGGACATGAGTATATTTAACAAGCAAGCAAAGATCCTGCATCAACATTCTTATGTATGTATAATCCTATGTGAAACTCTCCATAGCTTCCTCTAACTTCAAATACACTCAGCATTACATCTCCCTGTTAACGGACTTCTCTCCCCATGTAGCTCTCTTCAGATACACAGCATCCATGCTGGTTTTTCCATCCTTGCATCTTGGACATCACAGTCTACTCTGCTACAAGATCAGCTGTAATACTCCACACCACCTACTCTCATTCCAAAAGACACAGGAACAGCTAAGTTTTCCTGTCTCCCTACATTCCCCTAATCCTGTACTGACACAGTATGCATTCCTGCACCCACTCCCACCAACAGTGTTTAATGTCCTTGTACACAGCAATCCACGCTTGCTGCTCCCTCCCAGTAGTAACTTATAGTATAAGTTCCTCAATCAAGCTTCACTCCTTTTGGCTTTGAAATCCTAATACTGATTTTTGGTATAGTTTCTCAGAGCTCTGCACTGTAACATCACCACTCTATTGATTCCACTTCCCACAGCTGCCAGTTAGACCATCCTCTTTTAACCTGTAAGTCTCCTGTCTAGCTACATAATTACTGTATTCCGCAAAAGGAAGCCCAGCCCTGGAACATATTCATCATATGGCCACATACCTCAGGTTTGCTATTGCACAGAACAAAGGGAAAGTGGGACAGCATCGTAATTATAGCTGGTCACATACCATTCACCACTGGTGACCTGGTCCTGACTACAAATCAGGTGTTACCCTGCAAACCATCTCTAATATCAGCCAAAATTGCTGTAGGATAGTTAAAAGAGATGCTGGGTCCGAAGGTGTTACCCCTGCAAGTTAAAATATCGAACTAGTGAGAACTTCTGAAAGATTTTCTAGTGAGCCTTATCTCCTTGGAGGAAGGAAGAAGAAAACAAAAAACAAGCTGCTTGACCTGTCCAACTGACTTCACTAGTTGTCTTTCATGTTAACTGTAGAGTGACAAGCCTTCATATAAAAAACTAAAAAAAATTTCTGTTACCAGAAAGGGAACCTCCCATCACAAGACTATTTTGTCACACTTTGAAAAGATCTTACAGCTTTGTCAAAGAACATTTTCTTCAGGTAGCAGCTCACTGGGGGAAACTTCAGCTAGCATGCTGGTCAATATTTGTGTGTTCTTTGTTGCTGGTTTTTTTGTTGGGTTTTTTTTGTTTGTTTTTTATTTTTTTCTTAAATATTTAACTACAACGTCCCTGAGCACACACCAGACCTCATTTTGTTTCCATTGCTGTCCAGCAGAAAAGGGCATGCTACCTTCAACAAACGCTTTGGGAGCAGGCATCTGTTCCTAAGAGCCAAGTAAGAAGCTCTAATAACGAAAGCCTCTAGTGCCCCAGAGGTTCCCAGCACCAGGTAATCCTTCAAAAAGGAGGCTGCTGGCCACAGATGGTGCTGAAAGGAGTCTGCTGCTCTCAGCAATAGATAAAATAGGTCCACACTATCTGGTAGATTTGATTAAAGCTTGGTTGTAAACATTATTTTCAACACATATCAAGTCACCCTTGAACTTGCCCAGTCATCAGCTGACTCCCAATGGTTACTATGTAATTTAGTGAGGTTTTTTAAATACAGAAGCTAGCATAAGCAGACCAAAGGTTCAACTGCCTGAACTCCCTAGCACACACCACTTCTAAAACTATCACTTGTAGCTGAAGCTGCAATTTTTCAGCATTTTCTTTAACTCAAATAAGAAGAGAGGCAACCAGAATGAAGAGGAAAGCTTGGCCAGCAATAGCTTTTAAAGTTTATATACCCCATTAGCTTCTGCTATAAAAGGCAGTATCTCCCACAGTCAAACCCTCTTAAAAGTTACACTAGTCACTCATCTCAAGGCCACTAGAAACTGACCAAAACACTGCTCCTTCTGTGCTCTAGCAGGTACTAGAGAGGGTTCAGTCAAGCACCCTGAAAGTTGCCATGCTTCAGAAGCTAGTCTGTTTCTGAAGAGGTGTGTAGGGAGCAGGGCCACATCTAGCTAGCTCTCACTCACAGAAGCTCTTGCAGACAGTGCAAGAATAGGCTTTCCCCTTTGTATCAGAAAAGAATACAAACTCGCTTTACTGAAAACCAGAATTAATCCAGGAATCCCAGTTTCACTGTGCTTGAATACTCTGGGTGTTGCTGATGTTAAAATGCTGTTGTCAGCATGACTGTTGAATCCTTACTCTCCACGGATGAGCAACAAAACTTTCCTTTAACTGTGCTTTAACTACAGCAGACTATTAATCAATGTTCACAGCTAGGAGGATAGTGGAAGCCTAGCTAACTTCGAACAGGCTCTTCCTCCAGAGCCAGGTTTGACTTGCCATGTGTAATCTGTTCCTGTGTGTAACAAAAACCTCAAGCCTTACACCAAAAGTTTGCCCCTCCTGTGCCACCATAAACAGAGAAGGGGGAAGAGATGCAAAGCAGAACAAAAATTTCAGGTTGCATTCACACACCATTCTCTCTCCAGGATGTGAATGGCACAGCATTTCATTCATCATAAGGAGCCTCCTGCATTCACCGGTTTTTGAGCTGGGGTCACAAGTGTTAGTTTGTAATTTATGTATCAGACGTCAACACTTTTGCAGTCCAGTGGCGGAGGTTTGGCATGCTTTTCATCTATAAAGTGAACTGACTGTAGAAGAGCACAGCCTAGAAAACAAACCTGGATGTGTGAGAGACTGGAAAGATTACGGTCTCAAAACATTTTGGAGTGCAAATGTGTGGGGGAAAGGGCAGGTCAGGCCGTGCTCTGGTGAGGCAGTGCACTGCCCCACACACTCCATCCTTAGAGACTCTGTCCCAGCCACACAGTGGCCGCTGATCACGGGCACACTGGATGCTAGGGGTACTTAAGGACGAATACGCTGCTAGCACGTGTCTTGACCCTACCTCCTCTCGGAATTTCTATCAGCTGAACACCTCTGGAACCCATAGCTACATGTACTTTTCTATATATATTTTCTGTCTTTTTTTCCCCTTCTAATTCCTTCTTAGAATTTTTGAGTAACCTGCAATCAGATTTACAGTTTGCTAAGTCAAATGGGCTAAGCTAATGCTTTGAGAAGTGTTTTATGTAGACTGAATGTTGCACTAAACCTTTTGCCAAAGTTCTCTGATTTTCTAAAGTTGCCAGTGAAATCTTGTTGTTTTGGCCTCTTGAGAATATCTTGTGGGTATTTCTCCCCCGTGTCTAACTCAGAGTACATGAACAACTGTAAGCCCTGTGAAAGACCTTGTAGAGCAAGTTTTTTGGGGCCTTACAGGATGCCACACAGCATCACTTGCAGATGCCTCAAAATGAGATCAAACTGACACTTGCACCAAATTTCAAGTTCAAAAGGCGAGACTAGCCAAACAGGATTTTTCCTGAAATGAAAAGCTTGCTAAGTTCGCATGGAGAGTATTTTTTGAGATTTGGGTTCCTAAGTTACAGCTAACAAATACTCTATTGTTGTCTATCAACCACATCAGCTGCTGTGCACAAGACCACATGCTATTTCAGCAGCAGCAGGGTATTCTCCATGTGTTGGTCTAGGCTTTATTACTATTCTGTATCTCAAAGCCACAGATGTGTTTGTATTCACAGAATCATCCAAACAGTGATGCACTGCATTAGCGTAGTGAATGTATCAGACAGCACCACAACAAGGGAAATACTACTTAGACCAACAACTCCTGCTGTTAAGTATAGGTAATGAGCCCTAGCAGTTCCTTTCAAGTCAAGAAATATGGATTAATTTTTCCATGATCTCCTACCCAGAGACGCAACAGAACTTAGGCCAAACTCTAAGAAAGCCACTTAGTCCCCTACACACTAGCAGTACTTAAGGCAAATCGGGACTGCTAAATTAAGGTACTGTATCACAAAATCAGTTAGGTTGGAAAAGACCTTCAAGATCGCTGAGTCCAACCTGTGACCCAACACCACACTGTCAACCAGACCATGGCACTCAGTGCCACGTCCAGGCCTTCTTTAAACATCTCCGGTGACGGTGATTCCACCAGCTCCCTGGAAAGCCCATTCCAACGTCTAATCACCCTGTTTTATAAAATTTCTCCTAATGTCCAACCTAAACCTCCCCTGACGAAGCTTAACACTGTATCCTCCTGTCGCTGTAGCACCCTGTTACTCGCTTGAGAAACGAAACCTTTTCCTTAAGACTTTAAAGTGCGATGAGCAACAACCTGTCATAATGTGAAGCTGCATCACCTCCCTGCTCATTCTGACTCCCCGAAGCCTCAGGTCGCGCAGTTATTTGTTCCCTCCCTCTGGTCTGACCGAGCCCTCCGCGCGGTTTCCCCCGTTCCCGCCGCATGGGTGAAGCAGGCTCCGCCTGCCCGGGCAGCACACGGGCTCTCACCCGCCATCTCCCGCAGGCTGAGGCCTCTCGGGAGCCCAGGGCAGCCCAAGCAGGGTCCCTCGCCTGCCAAGCTGCCCCCGGCAGCGCTCCCTCCCCCTTCGCTGGCCCGTCGGGGAGGTGATGCTCATTCTGCCGCCCGCCCCTCTCACGGCGAAAGTACATGGCCGCCTCGCCCATCGGACTCACCAGGCTGCCCACGGTCTTCACCATGGCGGCGACGGCTGGGAAAGGAGGGCCGGTGGCTTAAAGGCAAGAAACCAAGGGCTTCGTCCCCTCGCTCGTCTCGGCTGCCTCCCTCGCCTGCCGCTGCCCCAGGACTCGTCCCGCGCCGCCCCGGCCGCCCTTTTATGCCCAGCGCCGCGCCGCGCCGCGCANGGTCGAGCGCCGCCTGTGCCGCGCAGCCCGGCCGGGAGGGGAGAATGAGTCCCCGCCGGCTGCAGGGAGAAGCGGCGGCAGCAGCAGCGGAAGAAAGGAAACCCCTGGAAGGCTGGAAAAATGCTGTGTAACGATGAACAGGAAGTTCTGGGCCTCCCCCCCCGCGCCTCCCCCTCCGGAGCAGCTCTGTCTGACGCGGCGCTTTGCTCGTCTTACGAGAAAGGGAGCTGGTGTTGCCCGTAGTCCGGGCAGAGCGCGGCTGCTGCAAAGCTGGAAGGCGGGATTAAATCACGGGAATATTTTTTCTTTTTCCTTTTTTCCCCTTGTTGTTTTCCTTCCCACCACCAAAAGCACGGAGTGGCGCCGTTTCTCTGTGGGATGCGGGCCTTTCTGCAGCGCAGAAGGCTCAGCCACGCGAGCGGTGCCTGCCCGGCGTAAACACTGACGGTCTCCCATAGCTCCCCTCATGGAGGGCCTCAGCGAGCACCAGAAAGACTCCTCACAGGAACAAGTCACCATCCCCAGGCGAGGGAACTCTGTGGTGGAACCTTAAGTTCCCATCTGTCTCGTTTATTTTTCTGTGTTTTGGAGACATCCTTTGTTTCACCACATGTTGCACCAGTGCCCACCCCGCAGCGCCAAACAGGTCTGCCACAGCCCTCCTCTCCTCTTGGGCTGGTAGGATTTCGTGTTGGTCTCTGGAGTTTGCTGACTCCAGCTACCACTGCACGGGACACAGAAAACGTTATGTTTTGGGATACTGGTGCCAGGTGTGTCATAAATGGGCTGTTTCTGCAGGTTTTAGTAGCTGGGTTACCAGCCTGTGAAAGGTTTGCTCTGGGGTACAGCTGAGCAGAGGATGGCAGGACTTAGGATGAAAAATACACTTCTTCCTTAAAAAGAAAAAGGAAACAAAAGACAGTTTGGCTTGGATACAGGTGTCAACCCATCCCAACAGGATGTGCCCTGATATGTTGCTTTGCCTGTGGTGGAAACTGAGGAAGTAATTTCTTATTTTGGGAGTTTGTTAAGTGTGTGGCATACTACAGAAGCAGAACTAGTAAGCTGTTTTCTGGCCCTGTGGTTGCATCCTCTTTGCTTAACTTTAGTTGCAGCACAGCAGGTCACCTCCTGTCTAGCTCTTTCCAGGTGTGGTCGGTTGGCCTACCTGAAGCACTTTGGATGCTATTCTCCCTGCTTCTTCTCCTGCGTATTTGATGCCATAAGCCTCCCCTTTTTTTCTTTGGTAGCATCACTAGAGGAGCCAGGATACCTGCGGGTGAGAAGCAGCACCACGAGCGCTTAATAGTTTCTGTTGGCTTTCAGATTTTCTTCCAGCTTCCTCCAGCTGGTTCCTGCTGCCCTGGTGTCCATGTGCCCTGTGGCTGACAGACACAGCTGGTACATGTGCCCTGTATTGCTCTGGGGAGGTGCAGCAGCTGCTGCTGGCTCAAGAGAAAGCAGGAATTCCTCATCAGCCAAGGCACCTTGCTTTACAACCTGCTGCCTGGCAGGATAAAATGATAAGAAACCCAGACTACCTTCGAAGTCTAACTCCTGAATTCCCCAGCTCAGCCTAGCATCGTGTGGCCGTTGCAAAAGCCAGTGCAAGCAAAGGCAGGAAACTCCCCACCCAGATAATAAATTCTTAGAAACCCACAGCTTTCCATAGGCGAGTGTGGGTAGGTAAACCCTTTCTAAACTGGAAGGAGAGGTGCCCCCCTCCTCAGGTGCCCTGTGTGGTCGCTTGCCTCCTGGTGTGCTTGCAGTCAAGTACAGGCATACAGCAGTTTTAAGTCCAAAATGTTGCTGTAGGATTGTTGTGTGGATGCCTAAAATAACTGGCAGTAATATAATTTATGTGATCTGCACTTGATTCTTAAACTGTAGTAATTACTATCATGGCAGCACATAATAAAAATGGTACAGAGGAGTGTGCATCCTTCAGATGGGGAAAAAAAATCAACACACCCAGAAAACACGCCCTGTTTTCTTACTATTTTTGTCTTTTTTTTTTTTTTTAACCGTGGAATGTCTCATTGTTTAGCTCAACAATGCTGTAGCTGTCCCATGTACACAGTCACTCAACCATGGGGGCCTCAGCTTTTCATGCATTAAAAAAACTAAACCAAAAAAACCTTCTTGCGCTTCCACAAAGTTTAAATATGCAAAATTTACAAAAATGCAATTAACCCAAACACTTGTCAATTAACTCAACTCTAACCCACTACATGTCCTTACTCCCACCCACCTTCCTGACAACCACAAGTGCAACATACTTCTCTCTCCCAGGCTGCCGGAGAGTGGATGTTAAAAATATGCAAGTTGACTATGGAGAAGTTGAAAATCACATGATTTTCATGCTTCAGCAGACTGCTATATGATGTGTCATACCCAGGAGTCACTCAATAGGATGGTGGACAAGAGATGGCTCTTGGCAAATATGGGGCTGGCGGTGGGGAGGGTGGGCAGGAAGCACTTAAAGACACTCAGGAGGGTGTGTTTGCTTGCTTCTGAAAGTCAGAAAATGTGGCCTGAGGAGGGACGGAGTGAAAAGGCAATGTAAGCTTCAAAAACCAGTCCTTAGATGTTTCTCTTGCAAAAGATCTGGAGATGTAGACAAGTGCCTGTGCCACCCATGCGTAAGCATATATTTGCCACACCCCTTGGATGTGTGGAGGAATGTGGGAGAGGAAGTTGGCTAGTCTAAATTTGGGTGCCCTCAAGAGAGTTAATCAGTACCACTCAGGTGTAGGCCAGTAAAAAGGACTGTATTTTTGAAGAGCTCCTGCTCTACCATGGTTCTCATGAACATCCAAGTGGTGATTCAATGAAAATTTGCCTTGTTTCAGTCGCCTTTAAACCTCCTGTGGTGGAAGGGATCCTGTATTTTTGGACTTTGCTTGTGCTGATTTCAGTCACCTGTTAGGTGAGAGCAACATGTGCCAGCAGTAGGGAAGAGCTTCACCCAGAGCTGGAGGTGAATTCAGGGTGTGCTCAGGGTCAGACCTGCAGTAGGTTTGGGAGGCTGAGCGAATTACATTTTCAGTTCTTTCTGGGCTGCTGGGAGAGGTGAGAAGCAGGGTAGGAAAGATGGGCAGCAGTAATCCCTGACAGGATGACCAGTTAGGCAGGTCATAGATCATGGTGTCCATCTGGATGAATGAGCCAGAGCTGTTACACATGTCTTGGTGTGATGCCCCCCCAGTTCCACATGGCTTTCCAGACCTGTTTACCTGTATACTGTTCAAGGGCTTTGGAGCCATGAATCTGCTTTCCAGGGCTTGCTTTGTCTTTTCGTCTTTGTGTGCCAGTGCATGTGCCAGGTGGCTGGTGGAAACGCCACTGGGTGGTGAGACCCATGGTAGGCTGGAGGTCTGTAGCTGGATATCCTGACTGTGGCATTGCAAAGCATTAACCAGTGAGAAACCTGCTCTTGGCAGGCTTTGGACTCTGGCTCACAGTAACCACTTAGGTTCCATTTCCTCATAGGCATGCAGTGGAGAGTGAGGAAACATGAAAATAAGAGGGAAAAAGAACAGGAAGAACAAAGGAAATGGAAAAGGAAAAAAAGAGCAGGAAACCAGATCCAGCAGCTTGTGCTGACTTCTCACAAGTTAACCTCTCCAAGCTTCTGTGAGCATATCTGAGACAAACTTCAGTCTCCCAAAACCGCTATTAAGTCTCCTGACCACTCAAATGTGTCATTCAGTAAAACACACAGCTACAAGGGTAATATTGCTGTAGCTGTGGCACAGATGGTCAGTCATGTCCAACATTAAGAAATGGTGCATCCAGTTGTGGAAATGAGGAAGCTGCTAGAGGCAACAAGTCCAGCCGTAGCAGCATCAGATTTTACCGTAGGAGCGCCAGGTTATTTGCCAGTGTCTTACAATGGAAATTGAGAGTGTTACACCTGACCCTGACACTGCAACAAAACAGCAGCCTTTAATTGTGCTTTCCTTTTCCTTCCAGCCTGCCGTTCTGGAAGATTTTGCTTTTGTAACTGACCTATTAAAGGTGCAATAAATTTTTAATAATTGGATAGCTGTGCTTGGTGTCGTGCCAGCATAAGTTGTGGAGGAAGCATGCTTCTTTCTCTCTCCCAGGCTGATGTACTACAGATGTAATTGCCCAGAGTCTTTTGAATGCTTGGTGTAGCATGTCTGGTTAAAAATGAGAGGAGAAGTTGAGTAAAATGTGAGGGGGAAGAGAAAAAGGAGACTAAAGATCTTGGCCACAGTTCATCTCTCTTTACCATGGGAGGATGTTGGTAACAAAGCACTTCTGGGAATCAAGAAAACATCCATGTTATTTCCCTCACACTCATTTTTGCTTAATTTTTAGTATGTTCTTTGGAGAAAAAAATTTCGAAACACTCTAGAGCTGATAAAGCTGTTAGTTTTTCTTTTTTACAGAAAGTTTCTATGAGCTTACCTGGGTTTATGACATGTTCTGGGTCTCCAGAAAGGAAAGTGCCCTGGCATAATGTCTGCAAACATGGGAATGCTCCTCTGCCCTTTTTGGTATTGAGGCACTTCAGGTCTCATGTCAAGACAACACATGTTGTATAATTGCCTGAAGTGTCTCAAACTCAGTCACCTCCTCCATGCTTACAGCCTCTGTTCTTCTTTGGGTAGCAGAGCAGGCTGGAGCAAGCAGACCTGCATTTTTCCTATGAGACACTGTTGTGGTTTTTTCTAGAGAACTGCATCTTTTTTTAGGGGGTCCTTCATTTTTCTAGAGAATGCTGCTGAATCTGTCTGCTGAACATCCCCTGGTGCTACTCAGGAGCAAGGCTCTTTGGGGAGCAGGAGGGTATTACAAGGCTCTTGACCTTGAGGACAGCAATGGACAAAGAGGAAAAGAGAATTTCAAGGCTGTGCCAAAGCATGAAGCTGAAATTTAGCACTTTGTGGTTGCTGTGCTTGTGCTGGGTATCTGCAGAATGGGAGACCAAGAGACTCCTGGTGAGGAGATGAGATATTTTTGCTTTTTTGGGACATGTGCATTTTCACAACTTTTTGTCTGGGGGACAGTGTCTGCTGATTTGGTCTGATCATAGGCAAACACTGGTGTTTCAGGACATGTGGAGATGTCTTTGAGGAAGCAAGTCATGAGGAGTAAGTCTATATGTGGTGTCTATGTAGAGGACAAAGTGGTTGGTATGTGTTTTGCTTCCAGGTGTGGTGGGTTGACCTTGGCTGGCCACCAAAGCCACTCTATCACTCCCCCTTCTGAACTGCACAGGGGAGAGAAATTATAACTAAAGTCTTGTGAGTTGAGTTAAGGACAGAGAAATCACTCCGCTGTTACTGTTGTGGGCAAAGTAGCCTCAGCTTGGGGAAATTAATGTATTGCCAGTTAAAGTCACAAATAGGATAATGAGAAATAGGAACAAACCTTAAAACACATTTCCCCACCCCTCCCTTCTTTTTGGCACATCTTCATTCCTGATTTTCTTTGCCTCCTAGCCCCCAGTAGCACAGGAGGATGGGGAATGGGGGCTGCTGTCAGTTACCCACATGTTGTCTCTACCACTCCTTGCTTTACAGAGGCAGCACTCACACTTCTCCATTGTGGAGTACCTCCCATGGGAGACAGTCCTTCATGAATTTCTTCAGTGTGGGTTCTGCCCATGGGCAGCAGTTCTTCATGAACTGCTCCAGTGTTGGTCCCCTGCTTGGGGTGCCATTCTTCAGGCACAGACTGCTCCAGCCTGGGTCCCCTGCAGGGTCAGAAGTCCTGCCAGCAAACCTCCACCAGTACAGGCTCCTCTCTCCATTGGTCCACTGGTTCTGCCAGAAGCCTGTCCAGAGTGTCTATGTGGTCTCAGCCTCCCTTGGGCATCCCCTTGCTCTGGGCATGAAGTCCTCCACAGACTGCAGGTTCTGTAGGTTCTGCTCTACTGTGAACTCCCATGGGCTGCAGCGGCAGAGCCTGCCACATTGCGGTCTTCACCAGAGGCTGCAGAGGAGTCTCTGCTCTGGTGCCTGGAGCACCTCCTCCCCCTTCTTCACTGACCTTGGTGTCTTCTTAAATCTGTTACCCCAGAAGTGCTGTCAGTGTTGCTGATGGACTCACCTTTGGCCAGTGGTAGGTCCATCTTGGAGCCGGCTGGCATTGGCTCCATTGGACATGGGGGCAGCTTCTAGCAGCTTCTCACAGAAGCCACCCCTGCAGGCCCCCTGCTACCAAAACTTTCACACATAATTTCCATTCACCAGGGATTTGGTTCAGTGCTTTTCATTTAGAATTTATCTGAAATACAATTAGTTCCTGGAAATGACTAATGTGTGTATTTCACCAGAGATGGGCCTGGTCATTGTTGTGTGGGCAGCACCCTTTTCATCAGAGGGTTTCCAGGAAATCAACAGGGCTCAGCCAGTATCCACTAGCACAATTTGCGAGATGCTCTTAGTTTTCTTCATCTTAAATGCAAGTTTGTGAATGAAATACACTTGGGTTGGTATGTTATCAATGAATTAATGCTCACATTTGCATCAAAAGTGTTGACATCACATATGGGCACTTTGTAAAGTAATGTAGAGAAGTTGCAAGATGTAGTTATCTTTAGCTGCCTTCTAAAATCTTGTTCACAGACCAAAAAAAGTCCCTATGCACCAGAGGTGCCTATGCTTCTGTGGTCCCAAAGTGTTTGTTTTGACTCGTGCCATTCAGGTATCCTTGCATCAAGCCTGTCTCTGATCTCCTGATCAAACATGTAGGAGTCCAGTGCCTTTTGGCAGCTGGCTGTGGCAGACCATGCTGTGCTGCCCACAGGAAGTAGTGTGTGAGAAGGGGTGTGGGAATAAGGTTCAGTTCTTCATCTTGCTTTGCGTCACATCCAGATTACAAACCAATGCCAATGACAAACATTGTTTTGGACTATCTGATGCCCAAAGCTGTTCTGCTTTGTTTTTCTTTCTCTTTAAGCTTCACCATCTTCCCTGTCTTGTTTTTTTCTTGATTCCTGACCTCCCCTAGTTTTTTTTTTTTCCTTCTCACCCATGCTCTGCGTCTTTTCTTCTGGAAGTAAAATACTACATTTCAGTAGTTCTGAGTCTGCTTCCCAAACCTCCATGTTCCTGCACTTCCTACAGGCTCAGAGACCCAGATGCATAAGCCACACAGATTTTGATCTTCAGCAGTGATGCATCTGTCAGGTCTGATTTAAAAAGATGATGTGGTTTGTACACTGAGAGTTGTTCATGGCCTTATTGGGAAGGTGCAGGGCTCACATATCCCCCTTTCCTGTTTTGCGCACTCCCTGGACCACTGCAGAGACAAATTTGGCCCCAGGGTCCCTAAACTGAGTGCCTCTATCGTGCTATCTGCTTCAAAAACTAGGATGGATGTGGGGCATTGGGCCATCTTCACTGGCTTCACAAGAGCAAGTGTGCTATCCCTCTTAGGATCTCCATGCAGCTCTTACTTTCATGCTCCGCTTGTGACCCTGGCATGGGTTATCTGATGTCTGGAGACATTGTAGCAGTGCAGTAAAGAAGCTGTCAGAAGCATGAAGGAAAAATGATGGAAAGAGAAAGGCAAACTAGCTTTGGGCCTGCATCCCAAGGTGTCTCAAGGCCTTCACATCATCTTATCCCTGGGGCAACCTCACATCCCTCCCGCAAGGTTCACCTCAGAGCACTAGAGCATTGCCTCAGCACTGTTTTCTGCCTTTGCACCCACGGCTGTCCCTAGGTTGGGGGGTTGACGGGTCTCTTAAAATGCAGCTGTATGGTTGCCTCTGAGGTCCATTGTGGTGGGTTGGCCCTGGATGGACACCGGGTGCTCCTCAAAGCTGCTCTGTCATTCCACTTTTCAGCTGGACAGAGGAGAGAATTCTTGTGCGTTGAGATGAGGGAAGAGATCACTCACTGATTACCATCACGGGCAAAACAGACTTGACTTGGAGGAGAAATCAATTGGATTTATTACCAATCAAATCAGAGTAGGGTAATGAGAAATAAAAGTCAATACTAAAAAATCACCTTCCATCCCATCTCTCCCTTTTTCCTGGCCAATTTCTCTACCTCATCCCCCAGAAATGCAGGGAGTTGGAGAAGGCTGCAGTCATCTCATCACAGATTGTCTCTGCTGCTCCTTCCTCTGCAGGGGGAGGACTCCTCACTCTCTTCCCCTTCTCTGGCCTGGATTTCTCAAGGGGCTGCAGGTGGATCTCTGCTTTGCTGTGTAGCTCTGTGGGCTGCAGGAGAACCACCTCCCTCACCATGGTCTTCACCACAGGTCCCTGGAATATCTTTTCCTTATTCTTCACCGACTTTGGTGTCTGCAGAGTTGCTTCTGTCGCATATTCTCACTCCACTCCCTGGCTCTCCTGTCATACACAGTAATTTCTTCCCCTTCTGTTACCCGAGAGGAGCGACCTCCACTGCTGATGGGCTTGGCCTTGACCAGCAGTGGCTCCATTTTGGAGATGCCTGGCATTGGTTCCATTGGACATGGGGGAAGCTTCTAGCAGAAGCCACCCCTATAGACTGCCCCCCATCCTTCACTACAAATAACTTGCCTTGCAAATGCAGTGCATCCATAAACCATCGTCTCATTTTCTTACCCTGAACCAACAGTGCTTCAACTCTTGTTGCTGGCTCAGGTCAGGGGATAGTTTTGTGTGGGTATGGAGTCAAGTTTAAAAAGCATGTAATCTGTGATTTCCTAGATGCTCATTTAACAGAACCATGATGTTCACTGGAGAGAGATGTGCCCAAGCTTCAGTTTCCGAAAGTGCCCGTACAATTGCATTTCTGTGCCTGAACAAATAATGCTGAAGAGCCCATGTTTATGGTGCAGAGGTTGTCCAGCTGACATTTTTCAAAGCAATTATGTTTTTAGATGTGCAAATATGCGAGGATGAGTAGGAAGATGGTCACCATATCCCAGAAAAACTTAGGATCCTTGAAGGCATCTGTAATAAAGCATTTCAAAAATAGGGCTGAGATGCCCTAGAGCAGACAGGAAGAAACAAAACTAGATGGCTACCTCATGAGACATGTGCTCTTGCCTCTTCCACAAGCCTGGAGATGGCTATGATTCATGCAATGACAGGAAGGCTTGAGGAACCACACAGCCAGAGCCCCAGGATGGAGGACCCTCCCTTCTAGTGTTAGACTTATCTATCAGACATCTTAAGCCACTGCTACATCAGGGTAGAAGAGATGCTGTAAATGTTGTCACATCCATGCTGGTGGCAGGTGTCACCTGTTTCGTAAGGATTTCACAGCTGTTTGGTGAATATATATATGTGGGGTTTGTAAGTCTGTCCATACGACCAAGGTGACCACTGACAGATGGTCCCCAAGTGTATGACTGGCTATAGGTCACACGAGTGCCAGTGATGTGTTTCAGGCATCTGTCAGCACCAGTCTTGCCTATTGGAGCAGAGGAGTACAAGAGAACCTTCTCTCAGTCACCAACAGGGCATGAGAAGACCTGGCCTTGGCTTTCCTGTGTGCTGCAGAGGAGCAGTGTGTCCCTTTGCACGCTCCCTACAGCCAGGCTGAGCCTCAGCCTCTAACCAAAAGAGATTTTCAAGTTACTTGGCTGTCCCACATGCGGACCATGGACGTCCCAGTGAAGCTGTGCTCGTATGCATAGTGAAGATGCAGGGGAATGTGTGGATCTTCCTTTCATTTTCTGCTCTGCTGGAAAGGTGAATGCTGCTGCATCCGGTGTTGTCATACCAACTCCCCAAACTGATGCAGGACAAAGGAAATGACAGTGATTAATGATGCAGGGAGGCATAGCTGCTGCTTTTCCTTCCTGTGCTGGACATTTAACTCCCTCTCAGCGTGTTGTCATATCCTACAAGATTCTTGAGACAGCCCACCTCCAGAAACCTCCAAATGAAAAAAAACCAAAACAGTGTTGAGCTGAGAGGGGCATGTGAACATCTGTATGCATCACATGGTTCTCAAAGATAGTTAATGTTTACCACCTTTCTGGTTAATTAACAGGAACGAGATAATTCTGCTTTATTGCCATGCAATTTCCTCTCATGGCAACACCAGAATGACTTATGAGACACTTCTGAGAAGTGTGATACTCATTAACAGCCTTTGGGTGCCCCTGGCCTCATGAGAGATGCTGCTGCATGAGTACACTACTGCTGCCTGCGACTGGAGACAAATGGGCTGGACACCTGTACCTGGGTGCAGATGCCCTGCTGCAACGATAGACATCAATTTCTTCTCGGACTACCCCCATGTTTGGGGTCTGTGTATGGTGTTGGAGCAGTGGGGGTTTCCTCAGGGAGTGCCTGGGCAGTCCACATGGGCTGGTGGGCTTCTTCTTGGTCATCTGATTTCTGATAAACCCTGTCTTTTCCCGCTAGTGTTGCAGCACTGCACCAGGCAAGCACCAGTGTACGCGGATAGATGAGGCATCCTCTTCTCCAGATAGAGTCCCCCCTGACTGTGGTCTGGGGGAAATCCCATCTCAATCACAAATTTTTTAAAATTTGGAGATTTTCTTCAGATTTTACCCAAATTTGAGATGTTAACTTGAACCTTGCTGTGGAGCTCAGCAGGGCCCTTCCCTCGAGGTTGTGTTGCACAATGATGTCTGTGCCAGACAGGATCTTTCAGTCCTAAGTTGACTCTTTAGTTATTTATGTATTTTTCTTCTAGAGCAATCACGGCCTTAGCACTTTTTTCCCAGCAGTTACAAAGCACAGAAACTTAGCAATACAAAAACCAATCAAAATGGAGAAGTATGTTCTTTTTTTTGTTAAGAACTAAAAGAAAAGAGGCTGCAAGCAGGGAATAAAGTATGCAATGTAAAGAAGAGAAACCAAATTTTTGTGTGTGTGTGGTCCCAAGCTCTAATTTCAGTAGTTGCAATAGAAGCTGCAATAACAATGTCCAGACACAGAGCTGGTCTAGACAGGGCAATTAATGTTTCGGAGTCCTCTGAGCTCTTAACAAGATTAAGGGCTCCCTTGACTCATTTTGCCTGCTAAAGTGGCATCCCTCCCATGGGAGACAGTCTTCCATTAACTCCTCCTGGTCCAGGTCTGGAGAAGTTGGAGCTTCAGTTACTTATTGACACAGATAGAAATAAGTGGCCACTAAATACAGAGGCCTTGAAAGGTTGCTCTGAAGCATATTTTTGAGAAAACACACCACCTTCCTGCAGTTCAAATGTGTTTGTATTTTGTCCTACAGAGTCTGCTTCACCCCTCTCAGGAGGATATTTGCTTTTTACTGATTTTTTCTTCCTCATTTTTTTCTAACTATTTGTCACAATTAAGAGATTTGCTCTTGACGAGAAATAGCCACCTCTCCAAAGTGGTGGAAATTTGAACAGTGATAAATGATCAGGGTTTTGAAACAAGAAATGTCCAGCTAATCCTTCATTATTTTCCTGGCAGATGGCCAGAAACCCTCTTCTATTTTTGACAATAAAACATGATGTTTTAATTGTCTGTATTTGATTTGGATTTGCTCATCCCTCTTTATCAGCTGGCATGGATCTGGTAGCTTGAGTAGAACAGGATTGTTTCTAGAAAAGAGAATCCTTACCAGAAAACCAAAGGAAAAGATGCGTTTTATATTTGGCATGTCAATATCACTTGTTTAGTTGCTGTATAATCTGTTAGCACTAAACAAAATGGGCAAAGATTGGCAAAAGTATTAGAAATATACATTGCAGCTCCCTTTCCTATACATATTTCTACGAGAAAAGATCTCTACTGAGTAGGACCTAACCATGATATGACTTCCATCATGTGAAACTAGAACTGCATTAGATTCCTAGTATATATTCCCCACAAACCTGAATCGGTGGATATTTTTGGGTAGTTAGTACTGGACTCATATTCCAATGTACCTGAGGCTTTGGTTGTGCAAGAATCAAATCCAGAAGCAGTTTGATTCCTTTTTGAATTTATAGCAAAGCTCAGTTGCTGGAGTACAGGCAAGAGACTTTAGGAAGGGGAAGTGCGTCTTTCTTCATGCCTTACATCTCCTTTGTACTCAAGCTGCCAAATATTACATGCAAAAACCAGTTTACTTACTGGTCTGACCCTTGAAAAGGCAGCCTCTTGCTGTCAATGGGACTGCTTTACTTGGATGAGTTGGTGGTGTTTTAAATTCTTGCAGTCTGGAGAAAGGGTCTTAGTAGCTTGGGTTTTATGCTCAAGACCTAATGTTCTTGAACTTTATAAATAGAGGTGACTCAGTCTTTGTTTTACAGCCCTCAACCAATATCAAACTGACTTCAAAATTAGAAAACATTATATTGCTCATTCCTTTTGGAGTAGGTAGAATAAATGAACTTGCCACCACGATAAGTAACAAGCCCAGCACTTTTCAGCACTCTGCCTGCAGCACAGAAGTTGTGCTATTTCACCTGAGTATGCAGTATTCAGCCCATGGACTCATAGGCAGACAAGAGCCCATTGATGTCCTTGAATGTGGGTGCATTTGGACAGCCTGCTCTTCTGCAATTAAACCACAGCACTTTCAAACCAGTCACTTCCTTTGAAGTGCGTTTTCTTGATTCCCTTGGAGCTGAGAGATGAACTTTATTTCTTCCTCAGAAGAGATAATGGTTGCAGCAGTTTATTGCTTTAGCAAGCTACTGAGGCAGAGTCAGGAAGCTTCTTTAGATTTCCACCATGCTTGCTAAAGACAGAGGATCCTTGCAGGTCTGTGGCACTGCCAGTAAGGGTTTTCTTCGTGAGCAGTACACCTGAGCCCATACAAATGCTTGGCCTGCTTTTGGCAGGGGGATGGATTACTGGTGAAGAAGAGAAGAAAACTGAGCAAAATATCTTGGATCAAATCTTCCCAAGCTTTGTGGAACTTGAGAATTTGCTCCTAAATCCAGATGCTGCATTTCAGCCTTCATTTCTGTTTATCTGATCTTGTAGCTCAAGAGATGACACGGCCTGAGCTGAGTGCTCAGGATTTGAGATTTGTTTCAGGATCAGAGTAGCTGCCTATGAGTGAGACCCACAGGGTGCTGAGGGCTGGTCTGCACTTAGGAGGCTTGCACAGCTGTCACCATGAGCAATAACCCTGGTTGCCTCTGCCCAAATCAGGGCACACTACGTTAGGGTCCCACTGCTGCTGGGATTAGCATTGCTGCACAGTGCTGTCCCGCTCTGTCCTCCAGAACAGACAATGTTGCTCCCTCCACCTGATCCCAGTTTTTGTCTGTTGCTTACTGTGCATTAGTAGGTCTCTGCCTGATCCTGAGGCAGCACCAGGACATGGTGCAGCACAGCACCCCAGCACCACAAGGTGCTCCCAGGGGTCTGGGTTGTCTAATTGGTACCCTCCACCTCCTGCAAGGTGAGCAGACCCCAAACCTCCCCTCAGCTATGGGGATGCTTGAAGGACAGTCTTCTTCTTCATGCTATGCACAGCACAGCAATATTCAAGGGCAGAGAGACAAGGGTAAAGCAGTTATGTCTGTTTCCTGTGGACAACCAATTTTAGGTAAGGTCACCTGTCTGGAATGCCATCATACCATATTTCCTGAGTTGTCCCTCTTAAGAAGAGCCAGAGGTTATTTTTTGAAAATCTGCATCATCCCCCTTCCCCAAATTTTTGAACTCTTTTTACATCCTTTGAACCTTAAGCACGAGCAAAATTTGCAGCCAAACCACCCAGAGGGACTTGGTTCATATGAGATATTTCCACTCTAGGCATTGCTTTAATTGCTCTGCTGAAAGCCCATCATTGTGCTTTGAAGCAGGGCTGGAAAAATATCCATTACTGATATTCTCAGCCTAACTGGTGGTTGTTTTACTATTTTGTAGCATTAGTCGTCTTTATTATAGGTGGTATTAAGTCCCAAGAGCTGGGATTCTGCTACACTTTCATCCTAAGCAGCAAGAGCAGTGTCTGGGTAATGCTCTGAGAATGAGTGGTCAAGGGTCCCTGCTCTCTCAGAGCCCGTGGAGGGGCTCTGCTGGGTGCCTCCCCACTGCAGTTCCGCTGTCTAATCCCAAAGCCCAAGCCAGCAGGTCATTCTGACCCATCAGCCTTCATGTTCACTGGGTAATGAGCACTCCCTGTGCAACGAAAAAGGATGCTAAAAGCCAGTGTGGCTTTACAGCTAGAAATGGCTGTCAAATTCACACTAGATGAACAAAAGACTAGTCTGGGACAAACTGAATAGAACGCATTTAGTGACACAGACATCTTCCCTCATCCCTCTCCTTTTCTACGCTCTAACACACAAATGCACAAGCCCTGCCAGAGCAGATGCAGTTGCCACAGCCATTGCTTTGCTTATGACTGCTATCCAGGTGACAGTGTCACCCACCTACCTTTGCCCTCCTTTGAGGGGCAAAGGAGCCTCTTGGGCACTGGGTGAGGGCATGCAGGCTGGCTCCCCAGCCTCTACATGCTCTCTGCTCCACTAACCCAAAGAGTTTTGCCAGCCTGTACCTTGGCTCTTAGGGAACTTGCTGTACTTGTAGGCTGAGCTTGCTCTTACCAAGAAGTAGCAGATTCCTAGGGCAATGCCCCAGATTTGAAAAAGGTGCCCTGGTAGAAAATCTTTTGTGTTATCTGGGCTTTGAAAAATCCCAGGCATCTAGGTTTGTTCATACACTGTTTTTATACTAGCTCAGCTTTATTCTCAGTGCAGTGGCACTCCTCCTTTGTCAACGAGTGAGATCAGAAGGAGAGCTTGTGTAAATCCATTGAAACAACGTGCAGCACACACCCACCTACCAGGCAGTCTGTGTATTCCCAAGAGCTTTCTTGAACGTGGCAATCTGCAAACTACTGAGTATTTTCCATATAAGTCATTCATAACAGCAGAGTTAAGAGATAGTCAAAGGATGTGATTTTATCAGATGACTCAGAATTGGGAGTGTTTATTTCTCACAAGCACCTTTACATCATCCTGACTCAGCAAAACAGGTCCAGTTCAACATTTTTTTTCTTATTTAGCAGGCTTCCTGGGGATGTTTTCTTTAATGTGGACTCCATTTTGCAGATCCTGATGGTCATGCTCAGGAAAGCTCCTGCTGCAGGCAAGACACTTTGTCCAGGTGTCGACATCAAAAAAGGAATCCCAGTTTGACAACAAGACCTGGCATAGAGTTTTTGGGCATGGAGCCACTTTGCCCCAGTGGCACATGCCCTGTGCATAGGTGTACCTTCATGCATGTCTGTCTGCACATGTGGGTTTTCCAGTGCGTGGTGGTGTGTGCCACAAATACCACTGTACAAGCACTGCAGGAAAACCCCAGAGCTGGGACATTGGACTGAACAAGGTTTTTGTCAGTGGTTACAGCTGGCTGTCTTTTTTCAGCAGAAAGAATTTCTAATCTGCAATGAAACATTTATTTTTCTTTAAAGGCTCCTTGATAACGATTTGTGTATTATTCGCTTCTTCCCTTGTCAGGTCAATAATAAATTATTCAGACCCTTTTTACATTGTGCCTCACCCGACATGGAAGTCATCATCAATGAAATAAAATGTAATGAGGTACCAGAGGAGTTTGCATCAACCACAGGAAAGCACAGACCTGAGGGGAAGTAGGTTGATCTTTCTTCCCCTTATTTTTGTTTTGGTTGCTTTAACACCACTGAAATCTTTTGTGGCTGACAGCCTGAGAAGTCAGCTCAGGTATGAAAGAAGCCCTTTTCTCAGGGCTTTCGGGTAAAGTGTTTGTAGTGCTGACCCATGTATCCACCAGGGCATTCTTCAGTCACTCTGATTCTGGGGACTGGTCTCTCAGACTGGGGAGTTGCCTCCTCCATCTGCTGGGAGCTGGCTGCACCTGGGGTTTGGCAGACAGAACTCTGCTCTGGGTCTGCTGGATAGACATTTTACTCTAGAGGCTGTGGGATCACAAGAGGGACATCCTGAAGTCTCCGGGGTTTTGGTACCAGCCCTTCTGGGTCATGTGTTCTCATTTGCACCACAGCAAGATGTACTCCCAAATAAACCCCACCAAATTCTTTAGCTAACTCCCACCAGGCCTGGGACACAGGGCTATGATTGCTCCAGGTCTGTGTTGGCTTCCTGCCAAGTTTCAGGCTTAGGACAACTGGGGCTCCTCAGCTGGGGATCTGTCCACATCTTCATCTGGTCATGACTATGCAAGTGTGTGTGTGCTTACACACATGTATGTGTGAGTGCATATGTGTAATCAACTTTACATGAGGGGAAGTGTAAATCTAAGCATGGTGCTGGCTGGAGAGGCCAGAAAGGGCCTTTCGGACTTAGCATCTCCTCCAGCACTGCATCAGAGCAAGCGGGCTTGCTCACCAAAAATCCAATTTGATTGTGAAACAGAAGGAAAATGGCATTCACAAACTGAATCCAGTACAACTCAAATGAAAAGCTGGTTTCATTAGCAACCAGTGCAGAGCTCAAGTTAGGCAGGCTTGCTCTTTGATTAAGGCTCCTGAATGTGTGGTCAAAATCTCTGGCGTTGTGTAGGTTAAATTATTGGGTTAAATCCTTGTTGGTGGATTTAAACAAGACTCGTAGTTGATCTGGATGGAAGGGAGTGATTGCTGGCTGGCATCTCAGAAGAACATGGGGTGCACCCTGGGGGGTTTTGGGAGAGAGTCCTGCGTTTCCAGAAGGCAAGTGACTTCCCTTCCAACAGGAGGCAAGTGGCTGGACACCCTGGAGACAATGCTCTAAATATTTTAAAAGAAACAAAGCTGCTGCTTGGTTGGGTGGATGACCTTGATTGTGCGGCATCTCTCCAAATGCAGGGAGTGTTTTTAGGTAGACTTCAGCAGTGCCCAAGGGTCACAATTAGCCCAAACATTTGGCTTAGAGCAGGGCCCCAGGCAGGGCAGGAGGTGAATTTACCCTGTGTTTTAAAACCATTTCCTTTGAGGGATGAGTGGCTCCAAAAATGCAGCTTCATAGGATAAAGACTTTTTAAATGAATTAATTTTTTAAATGAATCACCTCCACTGCTTTGTTACTAACAGGTCCAGAAGCTCAGTTAACAGCTTCAGGAAGAGTTTAATCAGGCAAAACATGGAGCTATTTTAGAGCCCACAGCTTTTCTGTTGCTTTGACATATCACTCCTGTTTCTAAGAAGCACTGACAGACTTCAAAAATGAGAGGAGCTGCACCAAAGCCGTTTGAAATGGCCAGGTGCCAGGTTCACCAAGATGCATCCCAGCGCTCGTGTACGGACTGAGCTTTGAGGATGGACCTTGCTGCCTGTGGTGGTGGGGAGTCTGGGGGAAAAGCATCCTCTGAAGGGTTTTTGCAGATGATGGGCATTTAGAGTCCTACAACCCTTCCATGCTAGTGCTGTCCTTTGTTAGGAAAAGTAAAAACCAGAGCTTTCCATAGGGTCACAACCTCCTTTGGGCAACTGTCTGCTCTGGTAGTGGTGTCCTCCACAGGCTGCAGGTGGTATGTGCTCCACTGCAGACCTCCATGGGCTGCAGGAGGGCACTCTGCCTCCCCACAGTCTGCACCACGGGCTGCAGGGGAATCTCTGCTCTGGCTTCTGGAGCATGTCCTTCCTCTTTTTCTACACTGACCTTAGTGTCTGCAGAGCTGTCCCTTTCACATATTCTCACTCCTCTCTTCAGCTGCTGTTTTGCAGCAGTTTTCCCCTTCTATAATTTGTTATCCCAGAGGCGCTACCACCCTTGCTAATGGACTTGGGCTTGGCCCATGGCAGGTCTGTCTTGGAACTGGCTGGCATTGGCTCCATTGGATATAGGGGAAACTTCTGGCGTGCCCTCACAGAAGTAGACATCTTGCTACCAAAGTCTTGCCATGCAAACCCAATACAGAAGAGAGAGGGGAATATGAACTTTTCTGTCTGCTGGCTAAGGAGAAGTTTGCTGAGTGTGATGGCGGTGATGACCTGCCAAAAATGTGCCCATGCCACTTGAATACTTAGGTGGTACCATACATTTGAAGCGCTTTTGCCTGTCTGGCAAATCCCAAAGCATCCATTGATCCTGGCATTCACATCCTGACCAGCTCCATTAAAAGCACGTTGCTCGTAGTGCCTTCCCTCCCAGAAAGACAGCAGTGTGGTGGTTATGCTCTTGCCCTGCTTGTGTTGGCAACTTTGTGAGCACCAGTGCAACGAAGTTAATTAATGAAGCTCATGCTTGCAACTTGTCTGAGGGAAAAAGCACCAGCAGGACATTTATGCATTGGGTGAGCATTGGTAAGTTAATGCCTCTTCCCAAACACACCTTTTGGTAAAGACCAAGATCTGTGTTTCCCAGCACCCTGTCCTTGCTGTGTTGCCAGTGTAAGGCATAAGGCCCACCGCCCTCATTCTCAAAAGCAAAGCCACACAGTTGAACTTTCTGCAAAGTTAGCTCATTTGCAGTGGGCTCTTTGAATCAAGCAGAAGCCAGATGAATGGATGAACAGAAATGGGGAAGTAGAGGCAGCTGAAACATATTTGGCATTTACAACTTGCACCTTCATGCAGGCAGACTTTGCAAAAATGTATGTTCAAAGAATAGGAACAGGTGGGTGGCACTTCTCCTTTGAGGCTGTTTCATTGTGGAATGCCTCAGGCAGACTCAAAACTTACATTTGTTTTTTTCTGTGCTATTTAGGGCATGCATGGGTATGCCAAGAAATGACCAGTTTGTTGCTGCTCATTAAAAGTGTATTTTCAATAGCAAAAATAAATTTTAAAGAAAAGAGTGGAAGCTCTTTCTGTTTATTTTTTGCCTTTTTTTTCCCCCAAGTTTTACTCCTGCAAGGTTTCAGTGTGACAGCACAAGCAGATATACTGCTAGTCTCAGTGAATACATACAGTGGTAGCTGCCCATGAGACTCAAAGTGGAAAAACAGGCAGCAACTTTTGGCACTGGGAGGGCTAAAATGATTAACTCTGTATTTGCATTGGTCTTAGTTTTGAGGTGCAGGCTGCATTTCGTGCTAGATGTTAAACTGTAATACCAACCAATGAGATCTCAGCCAAGGGGAGGAGAAGGAGAACTCAAAGCTGTGAGACACTGACAGGTTGTCATGACCTGGCAAAATTAATCTTCAAACAATGCAAGAGTTGGCTCAGTCAATCCCAGAACTATTTGTAATTATCACTGAAAATTTGATGAAGGCAGGAAATGTAACAGAAGACTCAAAAAGTGCATCATGACACCTGCACAGCAGATTGCACTATAACAACGTGATTTCCCCTATAATGAGGTAAGAGGTGATGCTGACATGCAGGAGCAGGACACCTGGCACAGCTCTTGGCACTGCTGAGGCTTTTTATACCTTCTCCTGTGAGGCCTTCTGGAGAATGATTTAAATGAGATTACTAGAAGATGGGTGCAGACTTTGTCGGATAATCGCATATGGTGCCACTGACTTCTGGCCACACTGACGAGATACTTCAAGCAAACTTTAGGAGTTCTTGATTTATTACTATTATTCTTTTTTCTCGGTCTGGTCCCAATTAGTGTTTTTATTGTTGATCCAAATGGTGCACTGTGGCATGTGCTTCTGACATCTACAGATGATGATGAACTGGGATGCACTGCCCTGAAGCACAGGAATAATGATAATGGTCTTGGCAAACTGGAAAAGTGGTTTGGTTAATAAAAGGAGTTACTTTGAAAAAGGACAGGCGCAAACACTTGTTTGTGCAAACAACTCGTTTGCATCCCTGCAGCATGTGTGGGAAACTTCTTCCCCTTCTGATAGCTGGCAAGCTGCTCCTGGACACACAGGGTAGAAAAGGAGAAATATAACCTCCTACGTTATTAGCACAGGACATGAAAGATGTTATCTCATACTGCTCATGTGTGCTAACCAGAGATGTCTGAGAGGTGGCTGAGGCAGGGGGTGCCTGTTGGTTGGGTAAGGCAAGGGGTGTCACATGAGGGTGCCTGTTGGGGGTCCTCTTCCATGAAAAGGGTGAACACAAGGACATCTTTGGATGTTGAGTCCTTGGGTGCTAGGTGGTCCTGAGGCCATCTTTCCCTGGAAAGATGGCCTTGGAGATGCCTGGACTTGGAGGTAAGCACTGTGGAGGGAAAGAGCAGAGATTATTCTTTTCTCCCTGTCTCCTTATCTCTCCCTCCTCATTCCTTTCACCTTGTTTCTGTACAAATAAAATTAGGACAAACAGGAACCAAAACACCCTGGGCACCATGAACAGATGTGATAAAGGATGTAGCAAATACAAATTATTTTGGAAGGCATGGGTTTTCTGCCATCCTCCTTTCCACAGAGACCAGTGTACTGGAAGGGAACATGGGATCAGGGGTATCTTCCCGTTGTACTCTGCAGGGGCTTGAGGCTTTTAAGTAGCAGCCTCCTGGGTGCTGCAGAAATAAAAAGGCAAAATGAAAGCAGTAGAAAGTGGAAAAGTATGTTCACAGACACCTTTAAGAACAGGATCTATATCCAGACCAGGTCTCGTGTGCTCTGGCCTGGCAGCCGTGGAGACACACCAGCACTGCAGGCAACTCCCTGGGATCATAGGAGGGATGGAGCTGCAGACTGGGACTGTGAGTTAGGCTTTAGTCTGTACCTGGGTCTGGAAAAGGCTTTTCCCTCAGTGCAAGTCCCTGTTCAACCCACACTTGGATGTGGGTTTTTCTGTACCTGCCCACCAAAGGCAGCTCGTGTCCAAGGTCTGCAAGGAAACTGATGGGGGATGAGGGGTTTGTTCAAGAGCACACCATGACCGCACAGCAGGGCTGGCAGCCCTGGTCCAGCTCACTGGGGTGCATCACTGCCCTGAACAGAGATTGCTGAAGCACTTAGTGGGGATGCACAACTGCTGATACGGCATGTATAAAGGCAAAAGGCTCTGACTGGACATGGTTGCTGCTTCTCCAAGAGGAGGAAAAACACAAATAGGATAAAAGTAGGGGGGAAAAAGGCAAAAAGCTGTATGAAATGTTACAGAGATGAGGATGAAGATACAGGTGCAATTACACACAGCACAGAGAAAGCCAAACTGTGTCTTGGGCAACCCCTCTATGGCTGCCACTTCAGCTCTGTCATGGACAGACTGGTGTGGGATGGTGGCAGGGCAAAGGGATTTCCGCAGAGGCTGGCAGGGCACAGGCAGCAGTTTTGGACTTCCAGGAGAATCACTGTCCTATTATGAGGTTTAAACTAAAGTTCAGGAATGTGGCCAGCTCATAGGAGAATTTATTTGGACATATCAATCAGACTGCATCGAATCCTGGCTGAAACATCACAAGGTTGGTGGGGAAACAGTCGTCTTCATCTGACCTTTTTTTTGGCTGAACTGGAGCAGTATGTACTTGCTTTGCTCATATGGTAAAAGCAGTCCTTCCTCCTAAAGATGCTTTGGAGGAAAACCAAAGGAAACAGCCTGTTCTAGGTAAAAGACAGCAGCTAAATGTCGGTTTTCACCAAGTGCAGAGCAAAATTCTCTCAGAAAAGGACCCTCAAGGACTTTTTTACCCATGGCAGCAAAGCTCTTCAGGTACCTGGGTGCAAGCACCATTTTCAGGGAGAAGGCAGAGGACCTTCTCATTGTAGTGCAATGTAGACCTCTTTTCTGCACTGGTATGGGAGCTGTGCATTGCTCAGTGGGGATGAAGGGTCCAATCCCCCAACAAAAATCCCAGCGTGGAGCCATCTCTTGTGGGTTTGCCAGGCTGGTCTGAGTCGGGAGCTGTGTCTGCAGGCAAAATACAGGCGACTGCGACCCCAGATAGACAAATTTGGGGTTGTGTGGCCATGGGAAGTATCAGCAGGGCTAAAAGCCTGTTCTCAGGCCTTCCACTGTTTTTGTCTTGGGTGGGCAGTTGGGGGCAAAGGTGACTGCTGCCCAGTGCCTCCTCCCAGCAAGCAGGAATGCACCAGGTCTGACCTGGATCTTTCCAGACAAGAGTGAGCACCATGAAACAAACTTAAAATGCATCTGTCTTCCTTTGAGTTTCTCTCTTTTTTTGTTCCTCTATTCTAACAGGCATCTTCAGCAGAAGATACGTAGTTGCAGTACTTCACATCTGGATGCGTCAGTCTCGCAAACTGATTTGGTGGGCAGTGCTGCTCATGCAGTGGCTAGAGACAGAGGGAAACTGAAATCCTACCATTTTCTAGAGAAACTTTGTGAGGACTAAGCAGCCCAGAGCCCTGCAGAACCACAGCAGGCAAGACTCTGCACACTCTTGCAAAAGGGAATGGTAAGCGTGAAAGCCCAAACCCATTGCATCCTCAGACTCAGCTTTTTGCCCACTCAGATTTTTTTTATTTCTCACTGCTTCCAGTTATTTTCAGCTTTTATGGTCCTGATGATCTGCTATGTGATTGGACATGTGACTCCCCCAAGGTTTCTTGAATACTCCTCTGTCTGCCTTTGTGGCTGAGGGTACCCAGGTAGTGGTGACTTGTAGCACTTTTCCTCTTGCATCCTCAGACACCCCTCCACATCTCTGAGAGCCCCAGCAGCCATTGACTACAAGCTCTGCTTTGGAGACATGGGCTGGCAGCAGTATAGCCTGGGAGAGGAACTGGAAAGTCCCAGCTCCAGCCCAGTATCTCTCCATCTTGAGTGCATGGCTGGGCAGATTACCTGATGCCTATGCTTTAGTTTCCCCATCTTTGTAGATGGCATCAATACCTGCAAGTCTTGCTATGGAAATTAATTACATGTGGCTGTGGTCTGAAAACTGGCCAAGCTCACGCCCATCTGAAGAGGATCTGCCCTGTGACACTCAGGACACCAGCCTGGCATCACACCAAGTGACATCCATACTTCATCTTGTCAGAAGAAGAGTGGCAAACCAACCCAGCTGCAGCACCTCATGGGTGCAGGCAGCAACGGAGAGCGGCAGCAGCATCCATCCCATCAATCCACCATATCTAAGCAGGGGTGGCAGAGGAGCCTGAGCTTCTGGCACCCTTATGTGAAAGCCTGGCTGCTGCCCTGGCAGCCAGCTCTGCCTTTGAGTGCTGGGGACCAAGGAGTTCTATAGTCCTGTTAGAGAACAGCAGGATGCCACATAGGATGTAACAGTGCTCTTGGAGGCCAAGCCTGGGTTTTGCCACGACGACTGTGTGATAGTTCAAGAGATAGAGGCTAGTGCAGCTTCCTGTCAGTCTGCAGTGCAGACTGCAACAGCTTTGTTGCTCTGGAGACGGACTTTCCCTCACAAGTCCCCTCAGAGGGGGGCTCCCCGATGGGTGAAAGCACCCCTGCTTCCTGCAGGAGGTGTGGCACTCACTTTTGGCCGTAAAACACCCCTCTGTGAGGCTGGTTGCACCCAAGCCCTTTGGAGATATACACCCTGTATACAGTTCCTCCAAAGCAGGTGAGACAACACGCTGGGCATTGCTTCTCCACGTGGCTGCTGTGTGGAGCAGTGCTGCCCCTGCAAGGGGTCTTACTGTGCCAGGCTTCAAGGCACGGGCTGCTGTGCGTCTGGCTCACTGCTTTGTAGTCCTGAAAATGCCTGTCTGCCTCACCATACCTGCATAGGCAGGGCTCAACTAAATCTCCCACCAACAGGCTTTTGCCGTTTTTAAATTAGGAGAAGTCACTTTAACCATAGGCAGCTGATCTGATTTGTCCTTTGAGGCCCACTCTCCATCCATGCCTGAGGAGATGTGGAGCTGGCACGAGAGTCAGCACTACTTCCCTGCAAGTGGCACACAGTGTATCCTCTGTGCACATGTGTGTGCATGAGGGAGGTACAGAATTAACACATCTGATGGGGAATGTTTGCCATGAGGTTTTTCTGACAGCAGACACTTTCTGGATTAAGTGATACCCAAGTCACTTTATTTCCCAATAGAATTTTTTGGTGTGTTGGACTATGTGGAAAATCCAGTTGTGGTCTTGTTGTCCTTTGGCAGGTAGTCACCCTGGCTGTTATTTCCAGCTCTAGCCCACTGATGCCTCATATAGATCCTGATCCTTGATTTGATTTGAATTTCATTAAACTACACAGAAGGGCCTTTGCCCAACTATGAATACTGATTACTGGGGATATCTGCAGATTCTTTTGGGCCCAAAGGCACCCACTGGTGATGGGGACAGGACTGAGAGAGACAGTGCACCCAACTACATGTCAAATGTGACAGGGTCTTGTGCATTTTTGGGTCTGACAAGGAACTTGACTTGGTACCAGTGAAGGCAAGTTCTTGTGCAAGCCTGCTTCAGGTATTTATTGCCCCAGTCTTTAATACTGAGATTGGTTGTCCTCAGGGTAGTTGAGCTGAAAGGCAGGGATATGGAGCAGAATGAAGCCCCTATAATTCAAAGGGAAATGGTCCCTAGTGGTGTACTCCAGGGTTCAGTGTTGGCGTCAATTCTATTTAAAATCTTTATTGATGATCTGGATGAAGGAACTGACTGGACCTGCAGTTAGTTTGGAAATGACACCAAGTTTAGTGGGAGTGTTGATCTGCTGGCAGGCTCTGCAGAGGGATCTGGACAGTCTGGAATGGTGGGCTGAAGCCAATTGTATGAGGTTCAACAAAGCTAAGTGCCAGATCCTGTACTTGGGTCACAACAACCTCACATGATGACAGGAGGAGTGGCTGGAAATCCGCCCAGCAGAAAAGGGCTGCAGGGTGCTGGTCAACATCTGGCTGAACATGAGCCAGCAGGGAGCTCAGGTGGCCAAGAAGGACAATGGAATCCTGGCCTGTATCAGCAATAGTTTTGGACCAGGACTGTGGGGCTGTGACTATCCCCCTTGTCTTGGGCATTGGTGAGGCCTCACCTTGAACACTGTTCCCAGATTTGTGCACTTCACTATAAGAAAGACATTGATGTGCTGGAGCATGTCCAGAGAAGGGCAATGGAGCTGGGGAAGGTTCGGGAGCACAAGTCTCATGAGTAGTGACTGAGGGAGCTGGGATATTTAGCCTGGAGAAAAGGAAACTGAAACAGCTTGAAAGGAGGTTGTAGCCAGATGAGGGTTGTTCTCTGGTTCCAGAAAGCAAGTGACAGGACAAGTGGAAGTAGCCTTAAGTTGCACCAGGGAGGTTTAGATTGGATATTAGTAAAGTTTTTTTTCCCTGAAAGGGTTGCCAAGCATTGAAAACAACTGCACAGAAGTCACCATCCTTGGAGGTATTTAAAAAATACGTAAATGTGGCACCTGATTTAGTGGTGCTCTTGGTAGTGTGAAGTTAAAAGTTGGACTCAATGTTCTTAAAGCTATTTTCTAGCTTTAACAATTCTATGATTCTGTGGTTCACTTTTGCTGCGCAGCTTTTACCTCTATTGCCCCAAGGCCCAATTACAGCTCTTCTGGGAAATATCAGTGGATGGACAGGGCTCCTTCTTCTAGTTCTTGGTCCTTAAGTGCTTGATGGTTTTTGGAGTGCTGGTGTCTGTGCACCAATCATTAATCCCCAGCCATACTGCATTCTATACTACTTTTGCATCTTTTAATGAATAACCTAAAAGACTCAAGAAAACCCCAGTAGCTTATTGAAAGCAAAAATATAAGAAACCTTCTGGACTGAGCTCTCTGACTGTACAGTGTATTATTATGCTGTATCATACCTTGTTTTACACTGACTCAACTCATCGAGTCCAGTGTTTCCTTACAGGGAGCCCACCTTGTTTGCTTTTTGGTGCAGCAGGATATCTGCTCCACTTATATACAATCCTTTGTTTTATATAACCCCCTAGCCACTATCAGTGACTCCTCTCTGAAGTGTCCTCAAACATGGTATTTATACATGGCAGCCACTCATACCTGGTTTATGTATTCTTACCAGGCATGAAATAAGAAGAACCCCATGCTTCTAGAACATTTAGGTTATGAAATCACACTCTGAGCAAGTGCTGTGCAGTGTGATCCTTGGTGGCATTAACAGGGTCTGCTTGCCCCCCACCCCTGACTGGCTGTGTTTATTACCCTTATTTATCTGCCATTTCAGACCGTCGCAACTCCAGACTTGGTGACATTCCTCCTCCTCCCATGTGGACACCAGCTGTCAGCTTCATATGCCAGCACACACAGGAATGGCAGCAACATTATCTCACTGGTGCTGGCCAGAAAGAAATCATACCTTTGTGGCACCAAAACTAAGACAAAACTCGCACGAGCTCTGTTGCTGCATCTCCCCAGTGCTGTGGGCTCGTCTTGGTTTTGCTCTCCTCTCATCTGCGTAGGACTCTGCCATTGTTGCTTGTTTCCAAGCATGAAACCCAAAGCAAGTGGGGGTGGGAATAGCCAGCTCACCAGCCTGCCTTCACACTTCCCTCCCTCCCCAGGGGCACAATCCTTTTTTTTTTTTTTTT
>VZRR01006873.1:0-123270 GCA_013398015.1 Oreocharis arfaki | reverse complement strand
AATGAATCTTGGCCACTTCTGAGTTAGCTACAAAAAATCACCCCACTCTCAAATCAGAAGGAAGTACTACAACCAAACTATTGAAAACAAAGTGAAATAAACGGACTGCACTGAGGAAGCAGCTAGGAGGGGATAGGAAGGGAAGGTATGACTAAGAGGCAGCCAGGAAAGCCCTGGATTTGTTTACGGGGTATAGATGAGTTGGGAGTGGTGACTGCTGTGATTGTTCTTTGCCACCTGGTTGCATAACGACAGACTGATTACCTGAGGCTGCTGGGATACAGCATGGCAAAATTTTTGATCGAGGCGAGAAGACCACTGAGCAGAGATCCAGTCAGTCCTCACCATGCTCCTGGCCTGCTATGTAGTGCAGGCCAGCAGCCTCTCTTTCTGGCCTTTGCCATGCATGCAGGTTCTGAGTCCAAACAGAACTGGTGCTGCTCTGGGCTCAATAACATTGTCATAGCCTCAAAGTTTCTGGAGACAGAGAGAGAACTTGAGTTTTCAGGACAATCTGTTCAGCAGATGTTGGTTGCAAATGAAAATTTGAAGGAAGAAGATTTACATTCAGCAAAGACACTAGACTTAAAAGATTAAGGTTAGTGCTGGTCCACTGAACTAGAAATGAGGTGTGCAGATGACATCTGCAGAAGAGCTACCACTAGTAAATGTGATAATCATGCTTAAATCTCATATGTTGTTTTGAATCTGCGGCACCTTGAGAGAGAAGGAAGGGCTCATTTGACCCATAAAATGGGAAGACTTGAAGTGACTTTCTTGTGGTGGCACAGTCTGCCAGTGGCTGGGAGAAACTCAAGTGTCCTTTTCACCAGGTCATGCATGATACTTCTTACAACACAAAGTGGTCACGCTGGTCCATCTACAGGAGGGACATCTGGCAGGATGGGCAAGGCTGCGCTGAAGAACCATGTCAATCAGCTTGTGAAGAGCATCAGCTTTTGTAGTGCACTAAGCTCAGCAGGGAGAGGTGGCAAGCCCGCAGACCTTGATATTGGCAGGCACTAGCAACACATCAGGCTAGAAAGCAAGGGTAATGGAAATGCAGTCCTGCTCCTGGGAGAGGAGCTCGCCGTAAATGAGATGGATATGTGAAGAAGTGCTCTGCATCATGCGTGTGAATGGAAGTAACCTTAGGGAAACAGATCAATAATGATGCTGCATATTCCACCTGGCCTGCCTCTGGGTACTGCAATTCCTGTATCTTGCTGCTGGAAATATGTGGTCAGGGTAAGTTATCCCAGAAAAGAATCTGCAGTGCGGTAAAAGCAGCAGGGATCCTTTCCGCAGTGAGGATCTAAACTGCTCTAAGCCAATTCAGAGATGCAGAAACTGTTCCTGCGCTGAGATGCAAAAGAGATCTCTGGTCAGACTGTTAAGGTGTAAAGGTGACGACCCATGGTAACAACTGCTGGCACACACTAACCCTGTCTAGTGCCCTCCATGAGATCAGAGTCACACTCAAACATTTCCCAGTGTACTTCCAAGCAGAGAGACATAGGTGTCAGTAGACTCCTTTCAGAGCTTTAGCTTGTTCAGTGTCCACAACAAAAAGAACAGGGCCAGGGAAAGAGCCTGTTCTTACCACACTTCCCTTTAAATAAAGCAGTTCTCTGTGTTTCTAGAGCATGCACAAGATCTGCGTCCACGTGCATAGGCAGCCCAGCTGTTCCCACTCACAATTATTACTAGTATTTTTTGTACTGCAAATCTGAGATGCAGATTTCTATCTTTTCTATAAGATACACACCAAATTTCAGGGCTTCATTAACAATACTATCAGTAATCTCACACCACCTTTTGAGTTGCTGGCTTAGGGGAAGGCTTTCAAACATCGACCACTTCTTGCATTTCCAAGTCTCCACTTACGCCTGTGTATCCAAACATTGACAGGCTTACAACATCATAACCTCCAAAAACTTCACATCCTAAATCTTTTGACTGTTATATCATATGTGCTCCTTGTTTGGACGAGTAGTGTTTGAGTTACAAAGCTTTCTTTCTGCTACAGTCATTATTTACCTAATCTCTCCAGGAATATGGGTATTTCCATAGCTTTAAAAATTCCAGAACTGGGACAGAATAAAACAAATTGTATCTCTATCAGCAGTGAGTGAAGCAGGTTTTAATGTATCTCTTTACGCCAGTGGTAAATTTGGCCCTTACAGGTTTAAAAACATGCCCTAGCAGCAAAAAGGATTTGAAAAATGAGTTGCTAACTGCATTTTTATCTGCAGATCAAACCTGGACTAATCTAACACAACCTTTTAAGATTGCTGGCAATTATTTTGTCTTTTTGCTTGAGTGGAGGTCTATTTCTGTAGTCTTTGCCAGCAGATCTTAAAGGGTAGGTTAATATCATTGTTGTGAGGCATTATGAAAAGAATGCAATGTTGCCTCTATATAGGTACTAAAGAGGGTGCAGCTTTATTTACAGTGTAAAGTGCATCACATGGAAGTTGTTTAAAACACACAACAAGCAGTGACATAAATGACAATACAGTACTGGGTAGGGAGGGGAAAATATTCCAGCAAGTATCAAAACATCATCAATAGCACTAATATAACAGCCTCTAGTTTCAGCTATTCTGTCCTAACACCACATTTCCTTACAAAAGGCGTTGACTGGGTTGATCCCCGGACTCCATGTACTAGTCACTAGTGTGAAGCTGAGGTGCTAAAACCTATTCTGCAGCCCTAAGCTCTCCAGCAATGTCCTGCCAGATCTAAGCACTCTCCTCACCACTGCTGTTCTGCTCTGGAGATGAGCAGGACAGACTCAGGGGACACACCAGAGAAGCACACTGGAAAAGGGACAAAAACATGAGAACGACATATAAATAAAGACCTGTTTTTCTCACTTATGCACTCTTTCCCTTGAGAAGTCTTGTGTTGCTCACTGCAGCTTTCCTTCATTTGCTGTTAAGGCAGCAAGGAAGTCAAGCAACAAAGTGCCTACAAATGGTGGTGACTGTGTGTTGAAATGTGGACATTACTTACTGAACACCAACTTCAGTCAAAGCTGTAAACATTGATGGCTGTGGAGCTGGGAGACAAAAGATTTTTGCTATGTGCTAGCAGAGTCCATTAGAAAAAGAAGGTTGTGGGAGCTAAAACCACAACTCTTCAGCTGGTTGCAGCTCCCACTGGGAAGGAATCTACATTCACATTAATCTGATCCCCTAATGACTCCTATTCTTTACGATCTTTTTTTTTTTTTTTTTTTTTTTTTTTTAATTGGGGGGGAGGCCCTTATTGCTGAAAAATTTGTTTTTTTTTTTTTAAATTGGCTGGAAGCTCCTAATGGCTGAAAACTTGGCTTATTTCTTTCTTCCCCATTTCTGGTCTTGGGCTAACAGCCGTCAGTTATGTGTCAGTATTTACTAGAGCCCTGTTACTGTAACTGTGAGCTCATTTTGGTGTTGTATCGGTTTCCTGTATCAGGGTTCATGCATAAAAAGAAGGTACATCCATGAAGGGGGGTGGGGCAGTTGTACACACTCTTAATCTGGAGGGTAACTAAGCAGGAATAGGAAGCTACAGAAGGTAAAATTTATATCTCCTTTTTCTTTCCCAATGATGACTGCAAATTACACTTTTCTGTTACTATTGGGAAAAATGGAGCTTCTGATCAATGACTCTCAGGTTCTGACTCTAACATCTCTTTTCATACATCAGACTTTTTGCTAACTGATGACAATTACCAAACATGTGCCTTCGAAAAACACACATGATTTCTGCCTTGTAATTCCACCACCCTACTTAATCGTACATCTTAGCATTTCAGTTCATCAGAGCATAACTTAATGGTGGCACTCAGGTGTGTGCTTTTCTCAGATGCAATGGGATCACCAGCCTGAGAATGAGAAATCTGATAGCATGTATGCTCTCAGTATTTCTCCATCAACTGAGCATTTCTGCCTGTGTGTGTGTTCTCAAGACAAGCCTTTTCCAGTTTTTTGAGGGTTCTGCATAACAAAAATGCAGCCTTTTGGCAAGCAGATAGCAAACTTTCACCTGTAAATGTATCCATCTCAGGGGCAGTCGAATATTGGGACCCAAACTCCAGATATCAAAAACATTTACCTAGCAGGTAGCTGCTAGATATGTACTCCATTTACATAGGAAAGGGATGGTGGTTACAGGCTGGTGGTGAGTCCCATGGCAAACGGAAAGTGCAGGTTTCAGACATCCACGTGCTTCCTACCGCTGGATCCTGGATTATCCAGTTTAGAGCTACACCTGAACTTCCTGGGGGTCAGAAAGCTTCAAAGGCTCTTGTTGGCTAGACTTAGTCCATTCTCTGAATGAGATGATGTTCCCTCATCTCTTTTACATTTTTGACTATTTTACCAAGAAATCTCAGGTAAAGTTCATGCCAATGCCTCCCATTAAGTAACTCTCCAATGAAGTTAATGTCACATAAACTACACTACAGAATCTTCTTCTTATGCTCACCAGAAACTGTGGTTGCAACACAGACTTTATCACATGCAGTTATAATTTTTATCAGCTGAAATTCAGAGACAGACCCAATGCAGAGTTTAGTGGCTCAGTCAGCCTTGAGTAACACTTTTTACTGTTGAGTTGCTGGACAGTAGTATGCTTTGGCAGCTGGCAAGCAGAATTGCCATGTTCTGTTTAATCCTAGTTGGCAGTATAGTACAGTTTAATTAGCTTACTTAATGTAAGAAATGGGAGGGACTTCACTTTAAACAACCACTTCCTCAGTGGACTGTAGGAATCTTTACATTTGTATGTGTATGTGCGTATGACATCTGTGTAGCAGCATATATTTGATAATACTTTTGTAAATGAAAAATACAGAGGATTTCTTTAAAAATTGAAAGATATTGTAAAAATGTATCTCAAAATAAAATACAAAAAAAAAGGAGCTGGCGAAGGGTGGGGGATGGGAAACAATGGATCTGATTTACAATGCTTTAGATTCCAAGCCCTGGTGCTTAGGCTGAAGAGAGATATCTGAATGTAGAATTGCTGCTCTGATGTTAAAAGGGATAGAATCCAGCCTTCCGTTTCCTGCATGAAAAAAACCAAACAAAATAAAATCAGTGGTGTGCTGAACATACCAAATGATGAACAGTAAGGCACAAGAAGATGGTGTCTGAAAGTATACCAGGGATTAGAGTGCCACAGCTCAAAGAGGGGAAGAGAGTGGGCATGGGGAATAGAGATATCTGACATTTAATTTAAGTCATGGCTCATCACAGAGTAGTTTAGAACTAGTCTTGTTCTGCATGCTGGTAAAAGCTTTGGGATCTTTTGGCTTCCCCTTATAAATCACACCTTGTTAACCAGCAGCAGTGAATCTCTGCTATCATGGCATTTGCCTGTATTATTTTAGAATTCTCAGAAAGGTATCATACCCCAAAAAGAGCCACAAGCAACAGAGGCCAAAGCTTAACAAAATATGAAACAGATCTCAGAGCTTGTTTCTGTTTTCACCCACCCAGTTGTGTTTGGGAAACTTCCTCTTAAACAGCTCTGGAAGGGACAAGCTGCTAGACTCAGTCCTGCAGGGCTAATGTCACAGGCTTTGTCTGTCTCCTGCAGAAAAATATTAATATTCATGCGGTTCTTATTTTGCTCTCCAGGATAATGACCAATGTGTTCAGCAGGAGCCTGTGTGAGTTGAGGTGTAAACATTTTTGCTATTACGTGTTTCACAGCCCTAGAGCTGCCAGGAGATTTGAACTGGGACTTGTCTCAGAGGCACTGTGTTGTACTCTTTAAATGATTACATCACTCAGTGCTTGGTGTAAGATGACCAATTATTTATAACAACTGTTGCATGACCCTAGTCTTGAACATGGACTCAGCTGAGGTATATACAGTTCATAATGAACACTAGTAAACAGTAGGCCACCAAAATTTCCTGAAGAATATTCTGTATTCCATGTTAAAACCCCACTTCCATTTACATCATGAAAAACCAGTCTAAACATTGCAGGTTTGCCTGCTGGCTTACATGTAAATATACAATTTTTTGAGTTTTCTAGAAGTGTGGCAATCATTTTGCAGAGTACTCTCTAAGGTCTCTCCATATTGCCCATAGATCTTGAGGCATCTTAAGGTAACTGTTTTACACAATCTAGAGATGCTCAAAATGTTAAAATTATTTGCTCATTGTTCAGATTTAGAGTTTAGTAGGGTATGATTCAGCCTATCTCTGGGACAGTGCTCAGCAACACTTACCTAGAGCAGTCATGTCCAGTCCAGGAGGAGGGACAGTAGCACCGATTTGGTCGTATGCACCTCCCACCGTTTAAGCAAGGCAACTGGCAAACAGCTGCATGCAAACACACACACAAATTTGCATTAATGAGCACACCCACAACAAGCTGATTAAGGACCAAGGCACTGACAACCCATCCTGCCTTACTCTGTTAAGAATGGAAAAGGCAGCCTGAGAAGCACGTCTGCTAAGTGTGATTTGACTCTTTCTACTACTTTTGCTGTCTGATGCATTGTATGAGCTGCATGATGCAGCCAGTGTGTAATTTTACATTGCATTAAAAATTCTGTTGTTTTTGATTCCAATTAAGACAATGAAGGAACACAAGTGGAAGCACAAGAAAGAATTAGAAGAGCCATAACATGAACCGGAGAGTAGGAATAAAATGCAGATTTTTTTAAAAACGAATGTGACAGCTTATCACTAGTCAGGACAAGCAGACACCAAACATGGTAAAAAAGTATAGAAAGAGATAGCAGAGGAAGTTGAAGGTCAGAAAGCCATGTGCAGATCACTAGTAAGCAAGGAGTAAGACATCACACAATGGCACCTATATGGAGACAAGGAAAGGGAGAGTGACAGTAAGGTCCTGAAAGACACTGGATAGCCTTAAGAGGTGAGACTAGGTGCAACAGGGTGTTAGAGAAAAACCCCTTGTCAGCGTTACAGGTTTTGCTGAGCCTAGTTGAACATGCTTTTGTGTGACACTCTAACCCAAGGATATCATGTAACCAAACAAAAGTCAAAGTTTCAAGTCTTCCTATCAGTTTTGAGATCGGAAGGTAAAGAACCACACAATTTATAGAACCAATTTAGATATACACTTAATGAGTTCCTTCAAACACAGACATGTATATTGCAGGAAAATGGAAAGATGTGAATACTTTAAAGTAGGTAATGCCATATGTAGAGAACAGACCTAAAGATTCTAGTGAGGACAAAGGCTCAGTAATATTTTTGCAAGGAATATGCATCAGGAAACACTGATTAATATGGAATTACAGGAAATGTAAGTGAGTAGTCACAGGAATGTGAAAAAACTACTCCAGTTCCTCTGGGCCAAACAAAAACAAACAATAGCAGGAGGCTACAGTGATAGGCCATCCATATACAATTAAGTGCACCAAGTAGTTAATGTTAATTAGTTACTGTCTGATTTTGGAATGAAGCATATGACTGAAACATCTTTAGCTGTCACTGAAGTATTTCTCTGTCAATATCAGTAGCTGAAACAAGAAGTGATTAAAAAACGTCATAAGCAGTGTTTATGATGCAGATGCAGTCGTTCACTAGAATTTTCCCTTTAGCTACTGAAAAGCAAGTCAAGCCTGTACAGATTTGAATTGCTGGCCCAAAAGTGAAGAAGCCATCTATCCTCCTCAAGCACCTATTATAGCTGCAAAGCTTGTGAAATGTGAGAGGAAATGATGCATTATGTGTTAGGCAAGAGTCCTTTCAAAAGAAAATGGTTCAGAGTTAAAAGGTTCTCTCTGGTATTTCAATTTTCTGCAGAAGGGTTGGGTCTGCAGTGTATCACACAGCTTATCCTCCAGACTCACTATTCTTATCAGTTAAACAAATACTATGAACATTCATTAACAGAGACATGGATTCTTTCCCAGCTCACACCATCAGCCACTTCAAAGTCTTGCAGGAAGGCAAAACTGGGCTTTCATGTTAAATCCCTGTTAAAAATCAGTTAAGGTGCACCTGGACAATAAAAAAAAAAAGGCGAAGAAACTGTAAAATATATTTTTCAAAATAGCTAATATTTGTAAGTGTTTAAGATTTAATAATGATTGAAAGACATTTCAGTAATCACTCAGTTGCTGAGTTTTACTGTCTTTCCACAGTGAAAAGTCTTTCAAAAACTGGCATTTGCTCAGTCCTGATATGGAACCCCATATTCTAAGCCTCAGGTTCAAATATTTTCCTTAACTGCAGTCAACCTCATCTCACACAAACTGACTGGTGAGGACACAGACCTGGACACTAGAATAACTGCCCTCCTACCCCTTACTATTTTGGTGTGCTCCATGCCCTTCACCTTTGGTTAGGTGCAAGTAAGAGATCTAGTAAAAAGAAGTGCACATTGAATTGTTCAGAGAACTTAGATGATACCTAATGTAAAGTACCCATTAAACTCAACCACCCTTAAATCCTGGCTTTGCTCTGCTCTCTTTCCTGATTTAGTACCCAGGCAATTAGTGGGAATCCATCAAGCCAGACAGCTGTGTGGTGAAAAACCTCACAATACCTGCAGCTTGTTTCTGAATTTAATGATGACCTGAATTTCCTGAAGATGAAAAGGAAAATCATGCACTTGGAATTGAGAAGAATTGTTTTACTCTTCTCCCTGGAAATCCCTTCTCCTTTGCACTGCTTTTTGCAGAGAGCACTTTGGGAATACTGTGTGCCCTTTTTCAGAGCAAGCTTTTCTGGGAATTTTAAAGACTCATCCAGGAGGAACTAGTTTGGAAGTAGTTTACAGCTGGGGACAGCAAATCCTCCAGGAATATTATTGTAGGCCTAGCTTTTCCTGTGAGAAGCTTAGGAGTTCTATGAGTCCCTAGAGAACTGTGATAGGTATTGCTAGTAGAGTCCTAAAAAGTGAGACAAAATGCAGGTGAGAAGTTTTACCCATATGGCAGCGTGATCCAGTCCATCCGAGGGGGCAGTCACACTGGTAAGGGGCCACACAGCGACCTCCGTTGAGACATGGCAGAATGCATATGGCTAAGGAGAAGAGAAGAGAACCAGAGGAAAGAATTATCTCCCACGAAAGCAAAGAACAGAGTGTGCAAGAGATGAACTTATGTTTAAATAGAAACTCTGCTACCCCTCGAAGCGTTTGCGCGGAGTACCAGCAGAGCTGAGCAGGATCTACCCACAAGGCGTGAGAAGCAAATACTGCTGGCATGGCAGCCAGATACAACAAGGAGTAGTGGCAAAGACATGGACAGGCTGGAGCAACTGCTAGAGTCCTTCAGATGCTTGTAGGCTCTGTGTTCATGGGGAATGAGCCAGGGCTGTTTGCTTGTATCTCACGTGTAATATCCACAGACACTGGCCACTTCTGTGGTGGTGCTAACAGAACCAGTTCATGCTTTAACTACAAAAAATTGGATTGTTCGTGAATTCTCTGGGCTTGCAGATGTAGCATCCAAAACAAGTTAATCTATGCCCTGCCCATAGAAAAGCACTTTGTCTAGGTCAGTGAAAACATGCTGAGACAGGTGAGACCATAAGCCCCCTGGGGAAAGGAAGCTTGGATACAAGGCATTTTGGGTGAAACAGGCTAGGGCTGGAAGCTTTGGGGAAGAAACAAAGCATATACCAAGCAGCTGATGACCTCTGGACAGAGCAACAATCAAGCTACACTGCTCCTGTGTGCAGATCTGCAAAACTCCCATGTGTTCATGATTTAAGTACCTTCATAAAACTCTTATCTCCACTATGCTAAGTGAAAAAAGTACTTGAGGGTACATGCTCTAATAAGAGCAAGAGTTGAGCTGAGTCTCAAATTTGGACCCTCAAGTGGTACTTCCAGTAGAGTTTTATATTGGGAGGGTGGGTGGGGGCTGCAGAAGACTAAGGCAGGAGTTCTTCCTCTTCTGCTGCACAGCAGAGGTCAAGCTGAGCAGGTGCAGTCAGCTTGGATAAGAAAATAATTATGGACTTCCATGGACCTCACAGGACTAACCCTTATCACTGAGAAATACTTTTCTGTATCATTGAACTTGCAATACCCTGCATGTTTTTTAGAATGGTCAGGACTCTCTCAGGAAGATGAATCTTGTAGTTTTTGTGAAATGTACTGTGAACTCCAAGGTGACCAGATTCTGTCAGTGGCCTTACTGTGGCCTGATCCTGACAGATCAGTGCTCAGTGCTAGCACTCAAAAATTCCTTGGGCTTCCAGAACAGGCCCTCAACTTCAAAGACTAAGCCTGTTTTTTCTGTTCACTCATGTACCTTGCTTGACAAGCAATGCAAATTTGCATTGAATTTGCACTGACCAGTTGTGCAAATTTTTTTCCCCTCTTCTAACTATCTATGCCAAAATATAAAAAAAAAAAAAAANAAAAAAAAAAAAAAAAAGGAAAAAGGTAGTGCCTGTATCTGCACGAAGTGTGAGCTCGTTGGTCAGTTGCCAGTCTGAATTGAGATGACAGATTGAAACAGCTGGGATCATAAATGAAATGGCTGGTTCTGGAGAGTGCTTCAAGTGTCATTACTGATGAAACTAATAAACTCAGTTGTGGGAGGCCAAACACAATTTTGTCAGACACTCTTCTGCTGAAACTGTGAGACTTACAGAGCTGAGCTGCATGTATGGCTGTGGTGATACTGACAGGCATAGGGACAGAAAAAGAGGGGCTGTGTGAATGTACCACATGGATGGACTTTCCATAAATGCAAAAAGACCTCTTGTTCTCATTCTGTATCTACCACTAATTTGTGCCATGTGCAACTGACACTATCATAGAGAAGACTTGAAAGCTGCAGAGATAGATTCAGAGGAGCATTTTAACATATGATACATCTTAAGTGCTTGAACCATATTCTTCTCCAAGAACTAGATGAGAATGTGCACAATTTTTGTAGGTTTCCACATATATTCAGATTCAGGGACAGTGACACCACCCCTGCTGTAGATGTTCTTGGACACACTAAAGCATTACATCATTGCCATACTGAATACTAAATACAGTAAGGGTACTTCTCTTTTCTACCCACATAGACCCATGCCTTACCATGTGTACAGTAATAAGGCTCCTCATGCAGCAGCTATGCCAGCCTGAAAGGGTTAAATCTCCCAAATTCCATGTGCTAAGACCCCCATGAAGTAAACATGGCTCAACATGGCTCAAACTGGCATCCCCAATGTCACCCAAGGAATTTCTGACAGAGGCAAGAGTCAGATTTGGCTCTTTTCAATGAGAACAGATCCAATTCTCTAACCATTCCAAGATCCATGACAGGAAAAGCCAGTCTAGAATTTGTGAGGTACAAATACACAGGTCAGCAGGGATATGGATGGTAAAAGGTAACCCATTGCATTATTTGAACATGAATTGTTGAGGTTCATAACCACAAACTGATAAAAATGGAAGCCAAGAAACCAATGCAGTCACTAGCAGAACAGTCATGTCTCTTCTGTTCTAATCCCTGTTTGTTCCCCAAAACTACCAGGTATTGCTATTAGAAACAGACTTTGGAGAACTGAAACAAGGTGTTCCTCAACCACAGTGAAGAGCACTCAGAAACAAAATCACATCAATTTAAATAGTGCTTGTTTTGCTTTGAAGATGTCAGGGAATGGTTATTTTTCTAGAAACAAGCCATAAGTATATCCCTCTCTGATCTCTTTCATTTGTCAAGCTGAATATATTACTGATTTTTATGGCTTTGGCTCTTATGCCTTTTTATTTTCCCACCTGGTTCACTGCAGTAAATTCACTTGTCTTACCTACAACACCCTAGAGACTACAGTTAGGGATGATATACGTACGCTCTTCACAGAGACGGCCCATCCAGCCATCCGGACACGAGCAGGCGTTTGGTCGCTCGCAGACGCCACCGTTCTGGCACGGGAACCGGCAGACAGCTGGAAACAGCATGATTTCATTACTGACTCAGGACACTGAATTAGGAGCCTAGCAACTCAGCATCTTGCACAGGTCTTTGCAGCCGTAAAGCTTAGAGCAGAACAAACAAATGCAGTGAAGTTCAGAAACATTGCCCAGTTTTGATTTCAAGGGCTACATCATCTTCTGGCTCTGTGCGTTTGATTAGGTGCTGTAAGCCGGAGTGTGGGAACCATTAAGACAACCAAAAATGGTCCATGGAAAGAATGAAAATGTAGACCTATTTATAGGGGAATAATTATTTAGAAAATGTTCCAAGGCTGACACTATGCTTTATCCTCTTTTCGCACTAACTTTTGTAAAATGAAATGAAAATACCCATACAATACACCATAAAAACCTATTACCCTCCTCACCCACTCCTCCAGGCCTTCTGAATTGGCTCTGGAATAGAATCAGGCTTTCTTCTAACCTTGGTATGAAACACCAAGATAATGCCATCTGGCATAATATACGGTGTGGCTAAAGATTAACACTGTGTGGTAGAACAAGCGATTTTTACTGCACTATCATCCAGCATAAGGAGAAGGGACCAAAAAGGGTGCAGCAGTGGCACAGAAAGTGTTAATCTGTGGAACTCAAAGTGTGACTATAAACCATTACTTTGCATTCGTGCTGACTGTTGCTCCTTGGCTTGCATTCCTATTAATAAGCACCTGATCATAAAAGTGAGGAGTTTGGAGTGGACTCCATCACGCTGGGCCAACATGCTGCCCGGACTGGACAGACTTCGGACTTCACTGTCATTTCTGTAACACTGTATCTTGTCTCATACATCCAAGGAAACCAGGACTACTCCAGAAAATCAGGTGAAAGCTATGCACAAACTTGTTATACTTAGAGATCATTGGAGGAAGTACAATCTTTGTCATGTTGGTGTACATACTATACAGGGAAAATGAAAAACTGTGCCTTCGAGACAACACTACAGAACAAATAAGTAATCAGACTGACAGTAATCTCAGGAAACTCAATCTGAACTGCTAATTGCATCCTATCTTTAATTAGTTATTAGGTGACCAAAATATGCATTTAAGCTCTGAGTGTTTCAGATCTTGTTCAGTATTAGCATTAAATACAAACACTGGATTAGCACACTGAAGTACTGCTCAGACCTGAAACCCACATTGGAAAGAATGCAAATCTTTCCCTCAGAGAGACAAACTTGAGTCACTCCTGGAGCTAAGCCATGCCAAGATGCAAGCTACAGCTTGGAGTCTGTTTAAACAAGGCCAAAGCTCTGCCATTTTATTTTTCAATCTCAAGAACCTTCCCATCGAGTGTCAGCTGATAATGAGAATAGGAAGAGACATCTGAAAGGTTAATATAACTTGCAGTAGTTTAACAGTGATTTTGAAATTTTTTGTTGTATAAGTATCTATTACTACACAGACAGCTTGTCTCTGGGTGTTGACTAAAGCAGAACAGTGTGTCAAACAGATTTCTTTTGTGCAATGAAAAAACCATTCAAAGCTTTGTGTGATCTACACCATTTAAACAATATTCCACAAATGTATAATGGGATGTGAGATGAAAGATTAGTGTATAAATGATATCCCACATTAAATTCAAAGTCCACGAAATAAATTCTCTGAAATGTATTCTTCTCTCTCCGTCAGTGTAGAAGATGCAGATATTTCATGAGTTACAAAAATTGCTTTGGATGGCAACTCCATGCCACTCAGCGATCAGATGTCAGGCAGAGATGGGCTTTTCCTGGATTTCTGCCCAGGTCCTGGTTGTGAAACTGAACGAGACACTATCATGCCTAGGTGTGCACTTGTTATACACCAATTTAGGCAAGCAGAGACTATTTGTCTGTAACTGTGGGGATTATTCTTATCAACGGACAAGACTAGAAAAATGCTTGAGGCTGGAAGTTNTTTTTTTTTTTTTGTGCTATTGTAAAAGAAAGCACGGCAAATGCAGTCCTGCTGTGCTGGACAGAGAAAAGTTTTGACGTTAGTTACTGGTAGTAAATCTCACATCAATGGTATCAATCTTTTGAGATCCCCTTGTAAATTTATCTTCAAAGGACACAAAAGCATTACACTGCTGTAAGACAAACATGGGTCAGAAGGGGAAAAATAAATTCTGTTATCTGTTCTCAGCTTTGCAAAAAGCTTGCCTGTGGTTGCAAATGAAAAATTACCTCAGGCCCCAGCTTCCCTCTCATAATGTTCTTGTTTGTTGATGGGGTACAGACTTTCTGGTTGACAGCTCCACACTGACCACTCACAGTCAGCATGATGTGGGAAGAGGGCAGACAGACAAGACAGATTTTAGAACACTTCAGAAAGAAGAAACTGGAGTCAGGTAAGCTGTGTGCATCTGTGCAGCCTGATGAGTCCTGCAGATATTTACAATCAGCAGATCTAGGCTAATACTTCTCACCCCTGAAACTCAGATCAGAATCTGGCTGGCAACCTCTAACCAGTGTGATTCAGGCAAGTGCAGCTGTGGTGAGAGCTCTTCCAAAGGAGCTAAAGAAGTCTGCTTTTTAATTATAATATTTACGTTAACTAACCTGTTCAACTGGGACAGAGTGTTTCAAGCAGGCTTAGGACACATTAATAATCAACTCATACAGCCATAAACAAGAAATGCAGCATGAGTCATTACAAAGAGTGCTTTCATGTCGTTTCTGATGTAGACCACAAAGGCTTGGGTCCTGTAGGACTTTTGTTAGGAAAATCACTCACATGAATTATAAAGCAGTTTTGAAAGATCACTTTGACATGTGTCATGAAAATGCAGGACAGTCCTCTTAGAAACATCCTTAGTTCTTTTTAGTTCCCCTTTTAGGTGAAAAGAGGAGGGAAATTGTTATTCCTCTCCCTTAATACACAGGTTATCCTACTTTGTTTTCCACCCTCATCATCTGTCCACCTCTTCACTTCATTTTTAAAAAATAATTTTCCCTAATACTTATTCCTCTGAACAGTCCCAGTAGACTCCACAGTGTTGCAAGCAGAACATGTTTGACAGTGCTTTGCAGATGAGCCCTTCCTGGTTCTGGTAACCAGAGGCATGAATCTTTCCAAGCAGACAGTTACATCCCTTGGCATGTAGGGATGGGGAGGGGTCGTTGTAACTGATGAATATTAAGTAAGAATAAAAAGTAAAGCCGGTGATATTAAAGGGACAGTTCAACAATCTAAAGTGTTACAATTGGAAGAGATAATATCCAAATAATTTTGCTAATGAATTCTAGCTTAGGTAAAGTAGCTATCATGCAGAGACCCCTTGAATTCTGTAGCCATCACAGTTTAGAAATACAAACTTTTCAGAAACACCCTCGGGCTTTGGGAGTGTAAATTTCCAACAGAACTTTTGGATACATCATGAAAACTGAAGTAACTCAGATGATTTTCCTTCAAATCTTCTCTACTTGGCTGCTTGATGGGTAATTCTTCATGGCAGTGGCAAGCCATGGTCACAAAACCAAGACAAACCTGTTTTTCAGGAGAAGCTGCTCTATTCCTGAAATATTTAGGAGTTGCAAGCCCACATCTTTGGTTCTGGTTCTCCTCAAAATGCTCTAATAATCCATGATTTTTAGGCAAGACATTATAAATATCAGATACAGGAATCTAAGTGCCTGCTTTCATAGAGTAGAGCAACTCAACTTGTTTAGGGGTCAGCACTCATAATATTTTGCTGTCAGAAGTCTTTTAAAAAAACTGATGAGGGGTCCATGATTAGCCAGGCTTAGCACAGTACAGAACCCTCTATCTCCAAAAGGCTTCTGACCTAAACAGAAAGTCTCTGAGGAAGGAAGAGCTGTTGCTTCTATTTTGACAGGGGGAATTGAGACTTGCAAGAGAAGAAGCAGACCTGACAATTCTGATAATGGCTCCCACGTGAGTGTCCTTGAACTTCTGTTCTTCTGTGTGAACAGGAATGGGGCTGCTTGTGACTGGCCACTGCTGTGTTGTATGGTTTTTTGCTTTCTAAACAGAACACCTAAAGCTCAATTTGTCATATGGTGGCTGTTCCACAATCTGAAATAAGACTTCAGGTTGCAGCTAACTCACCGGTCCACACCTACCCAGCAGTAGAGGCCAAGCCAAGCTTCTGATATGGAAATAGCAGATGGCAAGATCTCTTCCACCAAAGCCCTATGACCCTGGAACTCTGGTGCTATGTCTCATCCATGGCTTTAACTTAGTATTCGAATATGCTTATACATGTTTTTATTGTTGAGTTCGTCGTCTCTTCTGTTTTGTGTTTTTTACCCCCATTTTCTGTTCAAAACTTTTTATTTATTTGAATCTTCTGTACGGAAGAGTTAATTCTTTGCTTTAAACAAGTGAATGTTTTAGTTCAACAGAGCAAAAAATTACAAACACCTGCTGGTATGCCAGGCATAGAAGGGCTGGACTTTGGTATATTGTTAAACCTATGAGTTTTCTAGAGTGCTTAGTGTGTATTATTTAGTGACCTGTATCAATCTACCTTTTATTGCAAACTGATTTTCAGGAGCTGCCACACTTTAAACATAGAGAGGGACTAAGCACCCATTTGTTCTGTTTTGGTTTCCGCAGTGTTTGATTTTTGACTGTGAAAAACTGACTGGCAGTGCTTCTCTGAAACAGCTCAGCTTGTCAGAAAGATGACTGGTTCTGTAACTTTCTTACAAAAGATGTCAGGAGAAAAGATCCTAGGTGTGGAATACAACACTGTAGCAGAAGAAACTGTAAGACTAACAAGGACTAAAGAGAAAAATTACAGAAGCCTTCTCTTTAACTTGGAAATAAAGCAAGAGCCTGGACTTTAAACACCTTGAATGAAACTACAACTGCACTGAAACTAGCACTTTCATTTTTATCGCACCTAGGATGATGCCTCTGTGCTTATGGCAAGTTAAGATATCCTTCTGTTAATAAAAAAGACTTACCTTTGCAGGTAGGTGGTGTTGTCCACGTTCCATTTTCCAAGCAAATGCTCCGCAGGGGCCCCTCCAGCATGTACCCACTGTAGCATGAATAGGTGATCATGTCTCCATACTGGTAGAAGCTACCGCGAATCAGAGCATTTTCTACATGAGCTGGGGGACCGCAAGATATCTCTAAACAAAAGAAACCATCCAGATGTTGGTGAGCTGCTTTGCCTACACAATGCAGGTTCTAACCCTGGACACAATGCTGTCCAGAGGAGGTGCCTGAGACACACCTCTGGTGGTAAATCTGCAATGGAGTCCAGGGATCTGGTCAAACTTAAGAAGTGGGCTCACGAGAACCCCATGATGTTCAACAAACCCAAGTGCAAAGTGCTGCACTTAGGTCAGGGCAATCTCAAACATGAGAACAGACTGGGAGAAGAAGTCACTGAGAACAGCCCTGAGAAGGGCTTGAGGGCTCTTTTTGGTGAGAGGCTGGACATGAGCCAACAGTGTGCATGTGCAGCCCCAAAAGCCAGCCGTATCCCGGGCTGCATCAAAAGAAGTGTGACCAGCAGGGTGAGAGAGGGGATTATCTCACTCTATTCTGCTCTTGTGAGACCCCATCTGGAGTGCTGCATCCATCTCTGAGGTCCACACGAAAGACATTAGAGTGGGTCCACAGAAGGGTCCACAAAGATGGTCAGAGGGATGGAGCAACTCTCCCACCAAAACAGGCTGACAGAGCTGGGATTATTCAGCAAGGATAAGAGAAGGCTTCAGGAAGACCTCATTGCAGCTTTCCAGTATCTTAAGGGGTCTTATTAAAAGGAGGGAGTATTTATTTGAGAAGATGGAGACAGAACAAGAGACAATGATTCTAAACTGAAAGAAGGCAGGTTTAGTTTAGATATCAGAAAGAAATTCTTTACCCAGACAGTGATGAGGTGCTAGAAGAGGTTGCCCAGGGAAGCTGTGGATGCCCCGTACCTGGAAGTGTTCAAGGCCAGGTTGAATGGGGCCCTGAGCAACCTGATTTAGTGAATGGCATCCCTGCCTATAGCCAGAGGGGTTGGAAACAGATGATCTTTAAGGTCCTTTCCCACCCAAGCCATTCTGTGATAACATGAATCTAACCAATATTCCTTGGAAGAAGCCAAAAGGCCTTCAGACATGCTTGCAAAAGAACACTATGCCTTCTGTCAGTATCAAAAAATACAGTAAAAGGCAGCACCTTTTTCTGCAGCTCATCTCATCACCCATAATCTTACGGGAATCATTCTTAGGTTATTTAGGGTATCCAACAACCAATCCCAGCTCCAGAGCTTGCAAAAGGTAAATCGAGAATACCTTTACAGAAGGGCCTAGTAAATAGTAGGATGAATACTGTTGAAGCACCAACCCACATAGATGTACTCCGAATTTTTTATTTTCTTTCAAAGAAATAACTCTGTTAGAAAGAAAGAAGACACAGCTCTTCTCCAGAGCTTCTTAGAACCCTCTGGAAAGTACCAATCCCTATGGAACTGTGTGGCATGTACTTACTTTCACACTTGGCTGTTGCTGGAGTCCAGGTCTCATCAGCATTACAGGTGATCACAGACTGCCCCTTCAGCTGGTAGCCTTCCCTGCACCTGATGGATACATTCTGACCAACATGAAAATCCACCTCTGACAGAAGGGCATTCTCTGGGATTATGAAAGGCACAGGACAAGGGTTTGCTGTTCAAAGAAAGGGTGTGAGGGAAAAGAAGGGAAGAAAAAGAGCCAGAAGGAAGAGAGAACACTTCAGAATAGTTTCTGCAAATTTCAAACCCAAATCATATGAAAAGCAATAGAAATGGATGCTGCATATGAGTCCAATTCGTAATTTGATTTGAAATTATTGAGATTTGGGTCATAAAATAATAATAAAATAATGTTTACTGTCACATGGCTTGCTGCTATACTGTGCTGCTGCCAGGAGAGGACATACTAAGGATTTAAGTGAGAAATATCCTACTTGTTACAGTGAAACCATTCTCTCTTGTCCTTCCTGTTTACCACAACCTTTCTATAGAAGAGAACCAGACCTATCCGACTTCGTGTTTGGAGGGGCTGGACCAATAAAGAGCAGCAAGAATTCAGATGTTTGATTAAAGACTTACTGTGACATTCATTAGAGTTTAGCATTTCTCTAATTTTGTTTATTTATGGCTGCAAGCTTGCTGGGATACTTTTGCATGATCTATTGATCTCATAATGAATGTGGAAAATATTTGCTCTATAAAGAGCAGAGATTTATGTCAGTTTCTTGATACTAAAATGAGTAACTACTTTACAATACAAAAATTAAATGTCTCAATTAACCATCCTAAGACTACACTAGGTCTTAAAATTAGTTACAGACACATACAGCAACAAGGAGGGCTATTGTGGGTGTGTGTGCACAGTGCATATGTAGGTAATGTGCTATTTCACAGAATTGCAGAAGAATTTATACAGCCATTAAATCCAACCTGCTTCTCCAAGCAGGGACAACTAGGTCAGAAGTTGGTCTGGAACCTGACCAGTTGAAATTTAAACAACTCTGTGGATGGAGATTTCATATCCTCTCTGTCTGGGTCTCTGTTCCTCTGTTTGACTCTGTTGATGGTAAAAAGTTTCTTCAAAAACTTCACTGTAGCTTTCTTTATTGCAACTAGTGTCCATTGCCTTTCCTTCTACCACTGTACAACACTGACAAGAGTCTGGCACTTTTTCCTTTACACCCTGTCAGTATGTCACTTGTACACAACAATAAAGTCTCCCTTCCGCCTTCTTCTCCAAATGGTTCTCTCACCTACTTCTACTATGTATCAATTAGTGGCTGACTCTAATAACTCCATTCTATGTCATCTTTCCAACTAAAGGGAACTGTGCAGAAGACAGCTTGTTCTTTTACTGTCACAAAAATACACTCAGAGGAGTTAAGGCTTTAACTTGCATCAGTAACTTCTCCTGCTGTTTTTCTGCAAAAACATTTCCATTACAAAGCAAACACACACGTTTACAGAGAGGCAAGGGATTGCTCCATCTTCCATCTCTTGTGCACTCTGCTGCTGGTTCTCCTTCCAAGCTGTATCCCCTCTCACAGACATATGATACTGTGCTGCCAACTGTATTGTTTTCATACATTGCTTTCCCATTCAGCAAGGAAACCGGAATTTTGCATCTGGTCTCTGCAAAGGAAGGGGTCTTATTAATTCAGCTTGATACTAGTCTCAGACGTCCAACAATCCATGAATTAATAACACAATAAGTTCAAAGTCACCACAGACTTAGGAACCATGAAGAACATAAATTCAGTAGCCCTGGGAAGGAAATGTAGCCAACCTAGAGAAGAAGCTCCTCCCGGTGACAAAGAAAAGCCTCAGCAAAATGAGGAAGCAAGGACACATTTATGACTTCATACTGTGGTCAGTAGGCAGAAAGATGGAAATCATTCTTTCTTGCCACTGACAGATTTCCCAGAAACCCCACATTACAGAATCATTTCTCAAAAGCAACTCAGTCTCTGGATCATATGATATGCATGTATAAGAGACGAACTATTGCTTATCCCAGATGAGAATGTTCCAGGACATGAAACCAAGCAGTTACCTTCACACAATGGCAAGGGTTTACTCCAGCTTCCATTGGCAAGACATGTGATATTCTGGGGCCCAACAAGATGGTATCCAGAGTTGCACACAAAGGTTACATTACTTCTGTATGTGCTTCCAGTAGAAATGGCCTCTCCTTTTTCGATCGAGGGATGCAGCCCACAAGTAATTTCTAGGAGAGAAGAAAATGTTTGGGTTTTATACACACAATGAAGACTGTTCTTTCTGTGAGTCACACACTATCTGATAGCTCTGTTCTCACCCTGAGTTAATGGAAAGACAGCAGGAAAGAAGCTGTAAACTGTTACATGGAGAACGGTTATACAACTCCTTCCCTGCCCTTTCTTCTGGTGCTCACACTGCAGACACCTGAAAACGTGTCCAAATGCATTTGGTGGTGTTTTAAGATGAGGTATTTTCAAGCCAACAGAGGATCCAGAATATTTCTTCTGTGCAGGCCTGACGCTGCTATTTTAGTTTCCTTTGTGCCCCTACAGTGCAAGATGATCTCAATATGTGCTCAAGAGCAATGGCAGTAATTAAGAAGAATCTTGACCCCTGTCCCACACTGTGGAGACCAAGTAAATTCACCAAAGGTGAGAGAGAAGAATGCAAGGCATAGGACTATGACGTCAGCATGAGAAGGAGGAAAATTATTTATTGGTAAAGACTATAAATATTGGAATTTTATTTATAAACTGTGTGAAATAAGTCATAAACCCTTCTTTTCAAGCTCCCTCAATCAGTTATCTTCTTGATAGAGAGCCAAGATTTGATCCTTGGGAGCACAGTTGTGATATCCAGACATACTGAGTGGCCAGGATATACTTGCTTCGGTGTGGCAGGGATGAAGACGATGTCCAAGGCTCTGCACACCACAATTCAAGGCAAGTCAGATACAGCAAGCCACATTCCTGCCCTACTGACCTGAACACGACTCACTGTGCCATTCCAATGTGCCAAAAGGAGCTTGCTTCAGATCAGAGAGGTACTGACAATGAGAACTTCTCTGCTGGCTTTTCCTCTGACTCCTCCTTTTACAGTCCCTCTGCTGGAGGGAAAGACAGGGAGGAAGCCAGACAAAACACTCTCCTTCGGCCCTAGCTTTCCTGGACATCACATTGCTTGCTACTTACGCATGCATGTAGGGGCAGAAGGGCTCCACTTTTTGTCAACGTGGCAAATCCTTCTGCTTGGTCCCTGTAGCTCAAAGCCAGGGTCACAGCTGTAAAAAACTTCACTGCCAAACAGGAACTCCTCTCCCTGAACAGATCCATTCTCTATCATGTCTGGGGGTCCACATGATACTCCTGTAAAGTAAGCAATACTTTCCAATCAAACAAAACAGATATGGCTTGTCCTGTTCACAGCTGCTGCATAAGTTTTACTCTGAGAAACAGGAAAGAGCACAGCAGTTGTCTGCTCATTGCCAGGAATTTGCCCGCGAGTAGCAGAGCAGAACTATGCTTGGTGCTTTCACTTCTTGCTAAAAGAAAAAAAAAATCTATTGTGGCTGTGCTGGCAGGAAGCCTCAGGAAACTGTTGCATCTTTCAGCCAGCAGCTGAAGTCCACGTAAGCATTTATGTAGAAACTCCTGTTTCAGCTCTGTGATCAATGACATCTCATAGAAGTGAGGTATCTTTGAGAATGATGTCCATAGAATTACGTTTGAAGATGCTAAATATCTGTGACTCCTGGCAATTAATGTTCAGGGGTCCTCAGTAACCCCAGAAATCATGACTTCAAGTGTCAGAACTATTTAAACCTGGAAGCTCTCTGCACAGGAGCAAGGCAGAAAGGTGTAGGGATTTCCTTCGCACTACTACCTGCACACACTAGCAATTGTGCCACCCTTCCAGGTTGTTATCAGTGGTACTTACAAAAATGTTTAGGGGTAAATGCAGACAGCAGTAGTTATAAAGCAAAATGAGCATTAGTGATTTCTGTTGTGTGATATCACCCTTGACCAACATTAAGTGATAGAATTAAGGTAGAACGTACTTCTGCACACTGGCACTGTGCCACTCCAAAGCATGTCTTCTTGGCAAATCCGTTCTGCATCACCCTGTGAAACAAAAGAAAATGCTCAAAGAACAACTTTACCTTACTTAACTCTTCTCTCCCATCAGCTTTAGTATCCAGCAAGGCAAGGAGGCTTTTTCTCCATGTGCAACCCATGTAAAGAGAACATTAAGTGCTACAGCCCAAGTCTACTAGTAGAGTTTATAGTAGAACACCTTTCTGCAAAATGATGGGCATTCTTTATAAAGCAAAAGTTCTGGGGGCCAGTTAGTCAGTTCTCTTGTCCTTATCTCTAGAGTGTCATCTTTTGTGTCAGTTTTACCATTCTTGTTCCTAGGAATGTCTTGTGATGACAGATTTTCTCCTTTCAGGGCTCACTTACAGGAAATTCAACTAGCAATTTTTTTCAACAACAGTACAAGCTCATGTTTTATAATGTGATGAGCTGACTTAACCACATCACAAACACTCATTCTTTATATTTGCCTATAATTTACATTATTTCTTTCTTACATACAAGTTTTATGGACATTCTAATAGCCCAGGATTTAATTCTTATTTTATTCTGAGACATGGAGAAAAATATTTAATTTTGTGTCTTGCTGTAATGTACTTTCTTTACAAAGCAAACGCATCGAGAAAGGGCAGTTGTTTGACATGCTCTTGCATGGCATCACACCCAACGGACTTTTCTCCCCAAAGGAAAAAAGCAGGACTTCTCTTCAACAGCAGGGACACAGTTTGACACTAGGTGGCGAAACGGGATTACGAAGATATTTGCAAGAACTTACTACTGTATAAAAGCCAGCTTATTACTTCCAAAAATTATTTGAAACATCAAATCTACCTTTTTGTCTAAATATCAACACCTCCATCCCCAGTGATATTGCATATTTGACAATCTAACGAAAATTGAATTCATTGTTACCTAAGCATTCTCCAAAATACTCTTATTTTTATCTTGACTGAGTGAATTAGCTTCTGACTGGGTGATTTTACATGCATGAAGTTCTTAATTAATTACTGGTGTTGTGACAGTGCAAAGGAAGTACAATCCTGCACTCTGCTTGGTACTCACAAAACCAGCTTTAAGAGCCATGCTCTGTCCTGGAGACACCTCACCACCTTGTGTCTCACTCTGTCATCATCTGGATGGTGGAGATCATGCTGTGCCTCAGCAACATACTGTCATTTCTGAACCCACTGCAGCTTTTGAAAACGCCCCTGAGACAGCTCTGAACTTGCCAGCCTGAGTCCTGATGCTGAGAAAGCAATTCTCTTTCAGAGCTCAGGTGGGGTTAAAAGCTGTAATAAAAACAACAGACAGGAAAGAACTTTGGTTCCTTCTCCATCAAGGAATAAAGCTTTCATTGAACAAATGGGAATATCTTTGATCTATCACTTTAATACCATCTAGCAATGTCATGGAACTGAGGGCAGCGGAGTTTACGAGGAACTTTGAGCCTGGAAGACACAACTCTTGGCACAGCAAACATAATGCTTGGGAATCTATGAAACTGAAGAAAAAAATGCAATCTAATGCTGGCTAAAGAGCCAGGTCAAGGGAGCAGAACAGGAGAAATTAACTCTTCTATGACTTAGGGTCACCAGCAAGTGTAACGCCGTACTTGCAGAGGTCTTCAGTGAAGAAAACTCAAACACTGCAAGATACCCGCTGGACATACACCTCTGAACAAGATTCCTATATTTGCTTCAACTATACCCTCAAGCCATTCAAAGACTGCCCCAAACATACCATGAACTCTCTACAGACAAAAAAACCAGCAGACACTCAGCTTCTATGGCATCAATATGAATGAGACACTCCACAGCAATCACACAGGAACTGAGAATGACAACTAAAATTTAAAGTGTTGGAGATTTGAGCTTGCTTACTTGTAATTCATAGCCAGAATCACATTTATAAAGAGACACATCTTTGTAATTGTATTTAGTGCCAACCACAAATCCATGCTCTGGAGACTCTGGAATTCCACAGGACACAGGACTGCAGATGTCATCAGAAAATGGTGGTACCCAAACACCATTTTCCTGAAAAATAAATGTATTTAGAAATGTAAAAGCACTACTTTATATGTTGAATTCATATCTAATTGAAAAAGAAAAATCATAGTAGAAGCATCCAGTTGCTGTGGGTGTACAGATATAATATTATCTGTTCAATCCTTTATAAAACTTGGTAATTTAAATAACACTTCTAAGATGTCAGCACAGACTAGAGTTTATTTTTGGCAGGAGCACTTAGCTTAAGACTTACAAGACAGAAGGAACAAAAAGTAAAATGGGAAAAAGAAGACTGGAAAAGCAAGCTCACTGGGGCAAGGTCACCTTATCACTCAGGAGTGAAAACTACATCTGCCTGATTTCATGTTTTGTATTACTCTCATGGTTGAATGTCTAACACCCCGACTAAGTGCTTCAGCAGCCTTCTCTGACTCACTAAGGGAAGTCTGATACCCGAAGAAACACTTGTCAAAGACACCTACTCCTACTTCCACAGATATTTGAAACAGCGAAATAAGGTGAAAACATTTCCGTAAGAAGTACTCACTCTGCAAAACCCACACATGTTCAGCTTTTCTGAGCATGAAATATGAGCATACCTAGTAACTTTAAAAGTCTATTTACAAACTAAGACTGTCCACAGCTAACATGACAGGAGGTTACCAGTGGAATCAATGAAGATGTTTGTTCTTTAACACTCAGAAGATTCAAGTTTGTACAGGTGTAGAGTGGATTAAAATGTGTGTTGCCTGTTATTCTGGAGAAAAAGCTCTGCATTCAATCCTCAAAATACATTAGAAATCTTGGACATAATTTTTTAAAATCTCAGACATTATTTAATGCTTGGAATGTGATAAAATGAATGCTTTTCTACAGGACAGCCACAGCTTTTGATGGAAGAAGAAATAAAAAATTTCTAGTTCTGAAAGTCTACACATAGAAAAAAAAAATCATTCTTAAGGGGAAACAACTAAACATATTATATTTTGCAGGATGTGCTTTGACTTTTTTTTGTTGTGCCCAGTTAAGGCCCCAAAGGTAAGGAAGGTATGAGGACTCCTGAACTAGAGAAAGCCAGCAGAATAAAACAGTGTCAACAAAAATATACCTTGCATGTAGATGTGCTTGCTCCCACCAGAGTGTAGCCTTCTACACATGACAAAGAGATGCTTGTATTCACAGTGAAGTTGCTCCCAAGAGCAACTACATTAGTGATATTTCCCGGGAGAGGACACTTTCTGGGGCAACAGGAAATACTTTGAGGGGACCATTGTCCGTCTTCCCGGCAAGTGCACACATCCACTTCTGTCGCCATTATGTAGCCTTCCAGACATCTGCAACACAGCATGAAGACCTGACCACAGAGACACAGCTAGGAATGAGCTAACCCATAAATTAAAAAGCCAGAACAGTAATTTTTCAGCATTAGTTTTTAATAAGCACATCTTAAGATTTCTCTATTATTTCAAGGTAAGCCTGTAAGAAGTATGTCTGAATTCATGCTGTTGCAAGAGCTGGAGACTTCAGACTTCATTTCCATGCTCTTTCATGCTGCTGCAGCATCACAGTGGAGAGTGAGTTGGTGGCTTTAGAACTTGGAGGGCACTGGACATTTTAGTGCAGTTACTACACCGTCCTTCTTTTTGATAGGAGAGTCTTTGGTGAGGTAAGGAGTGTGTGTGAGCACCAAGCAATTCTAAAGATGATCTCACTTTCTTCCAAGAACAAACCAAGCCTTAGCCTGACCACAGACCATTTGCTTAGACATTTAAGGCTGACTCAATGGTGCTTTACCAAGAACAACTCAACTGGGTTGCACCAGTGGGTTCACTTGTAGAATGGCAGCAAAAGTACTCTGTGGCGCTGTACCCCCTCTTACTGATCACTTCCTGCCCTCTCCATGGGGTCTCCCTCCTTCCCCTACCCCTAGTCCTGGCCACTCCTCGAGTTCTCCCTATTGGTTCCTGTATCCCAACTCCGCCCAGGTACCACCCCTGTGCCCTGAAACCATTTGCCCATGTGCTCTCCCCGCCCCCCTGGCACCCGGGTAAACTGAGGCTCCGAGCCATGTGTCTCTCTTGCTCTGCCTCTCTCTGCCCCTGGGAGCAGCCTGCCAACAGCTCCTCTCCTCTGCCTTTGGGGGCCAGCCCGCGTGCTGGCCTCAGGCTTTGGGGAGGCAGCATGGAATAAAGACCTTTGCAGTGCCATGAGGAGAGCCTTCTCACCTCCTTTGCCATCACTGAAGTTGCAGGCTGGCAGCTGGAGCAGCGGTGCGGGGCGTCTGAGATGGACTGCAGGAGGGCAGAGAATCCCTGCCTTGTCCCAAGAAGCCCCCACTGCACTCCCAGGGAAAGCTGCAGCAGCTAAGCAACACCCAGCACTGCAACATTACTCCTTTCACCTTGTTAAAGTTGCATGGAAATGACTGACACTGTTCACTTCACCCACCTGCCATCTCTGTCCCTGTTCTGTCCATACCATTATTTGCTTTTACCATCAAAAACATTTCCCCTTTTATTCATCTTGGAGAAAGAGATCTGCAGTGTATGCACTTCACAAAACTAACAAACCCCCTCAGTTTCTTGTATCTGACAAAGGAGTAACTTGCTGACAGCACAGTGCTGCAGTACAGAAAATGGGACAAGAGAGACATCAGCCCTTCTGTATTACAAAAGGCCCCTGAAGCAGAAGGAAAGCATAAATGTAGTGCCAAGAAGAGAGAAGCTGTGCACCCTGCTGACTGCTGCTGTCACCTGCTAACAAAACCTGTATGTTGAAACCAGTGCTTCAGAGGAGGAGAATAGAAAAGCAAATGGAAATGGAGAATTAAAGTCAGTGGAGGTGTCAGCCTAACAGGCTGAAATGCCTTTCTGGAGTCTTCATGAATGGTCCAAATAATATTTCATAAAGTGCATGGCAATGTGGGCTTTGTAAATCTGAGTATATAAAATTTGCACTAACTGAGGGTACATAAACCTTCCATCTTCATTGCTTCGGGGACTTTTAATGAAAACAGAACAGCATCATCATCCTTACCTGTACTGGACTTTACTTCCATAGGTGTAAGTGCTCCCAAGAACCTCTGCATTTGGGATAGATGGTGGCGGGCCACAGCTTAACAGCTCACAGCTTGGATATGGCTTCTTCCACACACCAGTCTCCACACAAGTCAGTTCTGGACTCCCTTTCATGACAAAACCTGCCAAGCAGGTATAGATGATGGTGTTCTCATCTTCAGAGCTGCTCCCATTGATAAATGTGTTGGGGATGATGGGTGGAGCACCGCAGGAAATCTGTCCGCAGCGAGGAAACCCAGAACTCCATTTTCCAGCTGCCTCACAGGTGACTTCAGAAGGCCCCAGCAGTTTGAAGCCCTCCAGGCATTGAAACTGGACACTTATCCCACAGCTGAAATCTGTACCAAGAACGACCCCATTTTGAATCTGTGGTGTGGGACACAGGCAGGGTAGACAAGATGGAAGGCTTCCACTCCAGGAGCCATTGGACAGACATTGCCGTAAGGGATTGCCATGGAGCTCATAACCAGGGAAGCATATATAGTGGACAAATTCTCCATAAGTAAAGGCTGAGCCATTCAGAAAGCCATGGGAGATGTCTTCAGGGGGTCCACAAATGACTGCTTCACAGTGTGGAGCTTCTGAGTCCCAGGTACCATCACTCTGACAGGTAAGCGTGGATGCTCCTTGCAGGCTATAACCATCATTGCAGTGGTAGCGCACTTCTTTCTTAAAGCTGAAATCTGAGCCAGTAGTTCTCCCATTGGGAAGAGGCAGCGGCACAGGGCAGGTCACAGCTTTGCAAACTGGACTGATTCCACTCCAGCTTCCATTTGCAAGGCAGACTCTACTCCTGTCCCCATCTAACAGGAACCCTTCGCTGCAGCTATACTCTGTATGTCTCTGGAATGTGTAGTCCTCTCCAGTCACCTGACCATTCTCCAAAACTGGTGGTGGGCCGCAGGAAACAGGAATGCAAATTGGCTCACTGCCATCCCATTTCTGGCTCTCTAGACATACCCTCCCTGCGGGGCCATTTAACTGGTAACCAGGATCACACTCATAGTAGACAACACTCCCAACTGTGTAGTTTTCCCCTCTTATCTTCCCATTCATAAGCTGGGTAGGTGCATTGCACGTTATTGCTTTGCAGTAAGGAGCAGTGTGACTCCACTGCCGACTTGGCAAGCACAGCCGTGTGTCAGAGCCAACCAGTGTGAATCCTGGCCTGCAGGCGTACCGCACTGCGCTGCCCAGCGTGTTCTCAGTGACGTGCAAAAACCCGTCCTCTGGCGGGGGCGGCAAGGCGCACTCTATTGAAACACAGGCCGGGGCACTGCCATTCCAAGCCCCGTCTTCTTGGCAAGCTAGAACAGGGTTTCCCAGCAGCTCATAGCCAGAGTAACATGTGTATAAGATGATAGTTCCAAATAAGAAAGTGGTGAGTTGTAGTGCACTGTCCTCCTTCAAAGAACTTTTGAAGTCTTTCATATTGTCAGCCAGCAACATACGTGAAAGGGAGGGACTCTCTGTAACACCCTCCTGGTCGGAACGTCTTTCTCCATGTCTCAACTGCACGTACTCTCCAAAGTCAATGTGAGGAGGCAGACCACAGTCTGTTGGAAGGCAGGCTGGTGTGGAGCCAGACCACCCCAATTCTTCACAGGTCTGCATGGCAAGGCCTGACAGCTGGAAGCCTGGCACACAGCTGTAAATGACCATGGCCCCGTAGCTATAATCTGCACCCTCCACAAAGCCATTCTCAATGGGTTGAGGGGGCTGGCAATTTATGGCTTTGCAAGAGGGGACCTCTGTACTCCACTCTCCTGTTTCTAGGCATCTCAGCGTTTCCTCCCCTTGGAGCTGGAAACCTCTGTCACAGAAATACCTAACTGTCTGCCCATAATGGAAGTTTGTGAATGAGTATTTGCCATTGAGGATCTTCTTAGGCCTTGGGCATTGGATAGGTTTGCAAACTGGCCTTCCCCCAAGCCACTGTCCATCTTCTCCACAGAGGACAGTTGTGTTCCCTACCAATTCAAAGCCTGGTTTACATGTGTAGAGGGCTGTGCTAAGGAAGGTGAGGCCCTGCACATCAACTATGCCGTTCTGAATTTCTTCTGGTTGAGGACACTCCACAGGAATGCATTCTGGCAAAGGCAAGCTCCAAGTGCCATTAGCCTGGCATCTGATGGTGGACTCGCCCTTCAGCAAAAACCCATCCACGCAGATGTATTTCACAGTGCTACCAAAATGAAGGGATGAAGTCAAGGGGTCCCCAAAGGAGATATAGGGTGGTGCAGAACACTGTACAACCTTGCAGAAGGGAAAAGAATCATTCCACTGCTGGGAGGGCAAGCATTTCAGTACAGAGGAGCCATGCAAAACATAACCCTCCTTGCAGGAGAACTGTACAACACCGACTTGGTAAGACACTTCCCTCAAGACCAGATGATTTTCTGCCAAGGGTGGTTCTGGACATTTTGTTGGCACACACTTGGGGCTTTGCTTTTTGCTCCATTTCCCAGACTTTTGGCATGTCCATGAAACATCTCCAATGAGCTCATAGCCTTCATCACAGAAGAACTCAACTTTGGAGCCCATATCAAAAGTTTCTCCCTTGGAGTAGCCATGCTGGATGGCTGGTGGTTTTCCACAGCTGAGGGGAGCACAGTAAGGAGGTAATTCACTGTACCATTGCCGATTTGCTTGGCAGGTAAACACTGAGCTCCCGACCATCTGGTAACCAGAGTCACACTGATAATTTGCCTGATTTTCAAAGAAGTGTCCAGTGGTGTCCTGAAAAACAGACAAGACAGAGACATGTCTGAAATGAAGACGCATGATTTGGGCAACAGGAGACTGATTTAATTTCTTGTATTCCCTTGGCCTAGCTTCTAGCTGCATCCCTGGCAGCAGTAAAGGCTGTCTCAAAAGGAATGAAGGCAAGTAACTGGCACAAAATGTCTTGCCTCAAATGATGTACTCTGTTTTCAAGAAATCTCAGACCACTTCCAAAAGAAAACAGAAAATACAAAGCATAAAATGTAAAAGCTAGAGAAGAATTCCTCTGCTTTCTCTCCTCCTGGCCCATGAGACCAAAATGTGTGTGGACAGGAAGATGGAAAAGAAATGGATCAGGGGAAGCTGCCATCAAATGGCCTATTGTTTGTCACAATTCTTTAGCTTCCAGGTGCATCTAAGGCTTGGGCCCTCAAATCTACTGCTACTAGGAGACATTTGTAAGTGCCACGTATGCAGCTGCAGGGCCTTGAGCAGGCAGCTGAGGAGCACCTCAAAGTTGCAGTCTGAGCTCTGCCTGAGGTAATAAAAAATTTCTCCAACTGTAAAGAATATGTGAAGGAGTGATCCTACCTAAGGAAGACAAAACAGAGTGACATGCATTAATTAGAAGATGCATCTGTGAGGGAGTCTGAACAGAAATTGTTCTGGAAATTACTGCTGGAAACCCATGTAGGAACTGGAATGCCAACCTCCCCGCACCCAAATTCAGTAAATGGAGATTTCCAGGTAGTTAGATTTAAGGAAAGAAAAGGGATGCTCAGAAGACAAATCCTTCAAAAATTCCATGTTAAATCTTTATAATAGTGCTTATGATCTTCCTTACCACAATATTATCCTTGTGCATCAAAGCAAAACACAGGTTAAGCAGTTGTTACAGGTTTGGGCTGCCACAAGGAGATATTAAACTTCAGGCACTGTTGCAATTTAATTTAATAAGGAAAGGGAAGTTCTGACTTCATTAAAAAAATGTGCTTGCATCAAAAGATGAGAAATTATTCCAAGGTGATTTATCTATTGCATATCAGATTTTTTTTCATAGCAATGAAAAGAGCAAGGCTTGCGAACGGCCATCAGTACTTCAAACATCTCCAGAAGGCACTTGAAAGCTACCCAAGAACCAAACAAGCAAAGAATAAGAGATAAAGGAAACCAATTGAATGTCATATGGCATCTTGATCTCCTAACTGAAAACCCACTTTATGATAGGAAATCCCATGGAAGTGTTCATGCTTTTCAGATACGATTCTGCTGCAAATCCACCCTCTTTTCCCTTTTCTTATACCATCCAATCATGTACTTCCTCAATTTTAACAGAAGAGCAAACTCAGAAGACGAAAACCCCAACAACCCCAACAAAACCCCAACAGTTGTGAAGATATATTCAGTTTGCCATGGTAGCAGGCAGATGAGAAATCTCATTCTGTACCTTAATAAAGCCATTCTCAAGCTGCGGTGGTTCTCCACAGGACACTGGGTGGCATGTGGGCAAACTGCCACTCCAGTTGCCAGTGGCCTCACAGGTCCGCTTCTTCTCTCCCTTGATGTAGAAGCCCTTGTTGCAGCTGTAAGCCACCACTGCCCCAAAGCTGTAGTTGGACCCACTGGCATAGCCATTGATAATGTGGGGAGGCTCTCCGCAGCGAACGGGGATGCACTGGATGCTCAGAGGAGAAGGATTCCACTGGCCCCCTCGAAGGCATTCGATCTTGGCCGAAGTGTTCAGAACAAAGCCTTCCATGCACTTGAAGCTCACGACGGAGCCAGCTGCAAACTTGGCTTTACCAATGGACTCCAGGATGCTGTATGAGACAGTGGATGGCTTTTCACAGAAATCAGCTATGCAGTGGGGCATGTCCCTGCCCTCTGGAGGCACCCACTTCCCTTCTGCATTGCAAAGCATCTGAGAGTTATCAGCCAGGCTGTAACCATCCAAGCAGAAATAATAAGCTATATCACCAAAGAGGCGGTGGCCACTCTCCGGTGATGCATTTTCCACATGGGGTGGCTCATCGCAGGATACTGCCAGGCACTGCTGGTGGCTCACATTCCATTTGCCGCTGGCTAAGCACTCTATGGTTTCAGGGCCAGCTAATGTGTAGCTGTGGATAAGGAAACCACACAGGAAGTCAAAAAGACAAGCACTGTCAAACTCTACCTACAGTTTCCTGAAGCCTCTGCAGTATGAGCTTGTTTGCTAGAACCCCAGAAGAACAGGATCCTTTAAAAAAGCTATGATCAGCTTCAAAAAGAAAATCTTAAAGCCTACATGTCCATGGGTGAGCTATCACAATGGTGGATATCCTAGCACACCATGTGCATATTGCCTCTCTCTCATCTGTCCATCCAATTACCGTTTCTGAACTTCTATTTTCGCTCAAACTACTACAACAAACCTAGTATGGTGCTGTGACCATCCATGCAACCCTCAAAGAAATGATCCCACAGAGAAACTATTTCTGTTTAGGAAAACTGATTGGAAAAGAAAGAGATTAAAAGCCCAGAAAGGCCTTTTGGTTTCTGTATTAGCCCTATCAATCTATTTTCACACTTGCAAGCAAAGTGAAACCTCTTAGTGAGTTACCGTGAGATGCTCTTGCCAATAACGACATAGCAATTTTTAAATAACTTCTTCCTAAAAACTCACTGTAAAAAATATTAGAAAGCCAATAAAAAATTAATGCTGACTAGAAAAAAACCCAATCAAATGATTTACAATAAAATTCTACCACATGAGTGCTGTTAGTGTAGCTGTAGTTCTCCAGTCTGCCTCTGGGATGCAGGGACAGTCATTAATCCATGCTGCTCATTATCCCACTTAATCCCCTGCTGCTTAAATATGCAACAGGCAATATTGTACTCACAGGACTCTTGACTGTTTTCTTCATTTTTTTTTCTCTGTGGTGTGCTCTCACAGAAAGCCAAGAAACAATAACTGCTGCAAAGTCCCCAGTGACTTTCCAGCTGAAGGCTGTTCAGACTTTGAAGCAATATCTGTAAAAGTGTTTTGTCTTGTTTGCAGGATTTGTTTTCAAGGCCTCATGACTGGACCCCAGAAAAAGAGCCTGCCAACGTTTGTGCCAGCGTTTAATATGATCCACTGTCAGAGACAGACAGCTGTAACAGTCTTTAAATGCTGCTATCCTATCCCATTTAAAATGCTTGCACAGGAAAAAGAAGCAGCTTTTAAAATCATAATACAGCCTAGAAAACATAACAAGGATGCTTTGCTTCAATTACGTTTCAAGTAACATTGCAAAACCAATTTATAAGAAAAATGTTGGCTTGTCAGTTTACCTTTCTACACCAAGAAAAAGCAGAAAATCCTCTAGTCACTTAAGACCTGAACTGGCAAAAGCTCTGCATACACGCTCTGCCTTTTAGACAGAACAGTTCCAAGAAATTTAATGGAACTGCTCACAGGCTGTAAAGATTACCATGTACAAAGGTTCTTGCAGGATCAGAGTCCAGCATTATACTTTCATGCTTTATATCATCTAAACTGAGCCTCCTCTTTGATGAAATAGGGTCTGAAAAGACCACTACACAGAGTAGACAGAAATAAATTTAAAATAATGCACCTCAATAAACAAAGAGTCATCATTTTAAGGAAACAGAATTTAGAACACCACAGCAGACAGCTGTTAAACTGCACCGAAAGCACTCTCGCGCCCTGATGAGACATAAGGAATTTGTTATGATCAGAGCCTCGAGTTTACCACAGAAGTACTGGTTCTGCAGTAACTCCAAGGAAAAGGGCTTCCTATTGAATTGTGCTATCATTCCCCCAGATTCCTCTCTATTCTCTTCCAGAGTGTATTCAGTCACCCCGAAACTACTTTAAGAAATGTCTGTATCTCATACTAACTTTACAGCCCACAAAAAAAATCTCCATTGCATTTAACTTCCAAAAAGTTAAGACAGAAGTAGTAACAGTGAATTAGTGTGCAGTTATAAAGGACCTGTGAAACAGTGCACCGGTTTTACTCGTCCTGACCATTAGTCCAGTTGGGCTAATCTACATACCCTTCCTTACACGTGTAAGAGACCGTGTTTCCAAAAGTAAAGTTATCTCCATTGATGACTGCGTCTTTGATGGCAGGCGGGGGTCCACAAGACACAACGTTGCAGGTTGGTGGTGTGCTGTTCCAGTTCCCTGAAGATGCACAGACAAGTACAGAAGGTCCCTGAAGGCTGAGACACAAAGATCATTATTAAGGCTGCCATTTCATTCCAGGTGAGGGACAGAGCGCGAAAGAGCTGCTTTGCTTCCTGGCCCCAGTGAAACTAAAGGGTCTTTAACATTGACTTCAGTAGAGGACAGAATGTCACCCTCTGTTAATGGAAAAACACTCTGATGCTGTCAAAAAAAGCTGGTCTTCATGTTACTTTGAAGAGAAAGCTGGTGGATTTCACGTGAGGCCTCAATGCTCTGTGCAGATACACACATAATTCCTGCTGTAGCTTTGCCCATCTTTGAGCACAAAAGAAATAAATATTTGTTTCAGCTTAAAAATTTACTCGTATGCCATCAACAGCATGCCAATCTTGAGACTTGCAACAGGCCTCTGCCTGAGACCTGATTCACTCAAGGACTTAAAACATTATCTTCACCCAGAACACTGAGGCAAATGCTTCAGTTCAACTTTGTTCACCAAAAGGCGTTTAGATCCTTCAGGAAGTAAAGGATTTTTTTTGAGTGAATGGCCGCACACATGTGACGTTGATGGTACTTTTTGGTTTCCTTAGCTGAGGAAACAGCATTGGTTCAGAGGGTGTGACTTGGATTTCTGAACTGAGTGTGCAATGCCACCCTGAGATGCCCTGGGTGAAATCCCTTGTCTCCAGCTGCTACCTCTGCTGCTGTGGGGTCCCTGTAGGTCCCACATCATATCTGAGAGCCCTACACAGGAGTGTCTGATTTCCTACAATTTGGTCTCAAATGGTATTAGACCCCACGCTTAGCCGACTGAGGTAAGTTGATGGAAAAGAACAACACTGACCTGTAATGCTCTTACAAATCTGGCACAGACCCTTGGCAGGGAGTAGGGCTCTGCCTGCCTATGGCAACATGCTTAAGACTAAAAACACCTTGGGGGTGCTTGAAGAAAGAGACTGGGTTCAGAAATAATGTATAAGATGGACACTGTTTGGGAGGGCTTCCTCTGGAGTGGTGACCACAGGAGAGAGGACCTCTCTCACCAAGCTATGGCAGACAGGTAAAGACAAAGAGTCAAAATTGACGTGGTATTGCTGCCTATATGTCCAAACTCCACAGTCAAAAAGCTCACTGGTATTGGTAAAGGCACTGCCTGCTTAAATGGGGTGCAGATAAGCCCACAATGTGAATCTACAACTTAACACTACACTGAAATGCAGCTGAGGTATGCGTTTGTACTAACACAATTAAACCATTCACCAAATGAACGTACCTCACCTAGCCGCCTGCATCTGGACAAGGAAATGATTGCAGCAAGAAAATGCAGAAAAAAATCCTCCCTAAACAGGTCCATATGAAACCACTTATATCTAGTGTGGTCTAGATATATCTGCTAGTATATCTGCTAGAAGCACAAGCAGATATCAGGAGAGACAGAAATCTGGATGTACATCCACATCCTTGGATACAGCATTGACGTATTAATCTCTAATTGCAGCATGTTCCCAGTATATCTGTGTTCCCAGTATAATTGCTTACAAATGTGAAACAGAACAAAACCTTAGAATAAATTACTACTACAAAGAGTTCAAAGAGTAAGTAAGTAACTTCCAAAAAGTTCCTTCACAAAAGGCGTTATAAAGCAGTAGCAAAAATAATATTAGGTATGAACTATAGTTGTAGAGGTATAATGATCTTAAAAGAAAACTTTCAGAAATAATAAAAACTGTTTTTCTGAACATTCAAAATATGTTTAAAAGTTTGATGGTGAAATGAAAGCATTACATATGTATACAGCATATACTGAATGACTTTTCTAAACTGCTCCAGTTCAGGACAAAACACAGGAAGTACCCTCAAGATATAAAGAAGTCTTTTTCAATTCTGTTTTAGTATTTTATCTTTCTGAGCAATGATCCCAGCTTTGTCTCTTTCAGATATGAGTTAGACCTTCTAGAAAGCATGCCACCTGCATTTGGCTCAGGAATGTTTGTGCATTTACCTATATCCACTGTCACAGGTGTACGATACAGAGGAAAGGTAGGTTGTGCCACTGAGCGTGTATTTTCCATTACTGATATCCTGTGGGCTAGGGCACATCACCAATTCACAGGAGGGGGGAGCGTGATTCCAAATGCCACTAGCGAGGCACAGAATTTCCTTTTCACCCACTAAGTTGTATCCATCATTGCATCTGTGTTAGAAGAAAAGAAGTGCTATCAAACACAGAGCCTTTCATGCACAACATAATCAGCCATCCCTTTTTTTCTCATCATCCACACCTGCATAAACCATCTTTCTCTTCAGGGCATAGAGAAGCAGTACTGGACTAAACATTCATCTCTGCTAATGAACAGCCACATCTATAACCAAATGTCTTTCCATTATTTTAATCCCATCTTGCTCCTCTCCTTCATTTCAACCAATCTCTCAATTCAGCCATACGCTTATTTGCTGCCAGATTGTCAATCAGTTATTAATACAGCACTTCAAACATACTGAATTCCTACCTGTACACCACCTTATTATGGTATGTAAAATTTGAGCCAAAAATGGCACTGTTCTCTGGAATAACTGGAGCACCACAGGATATAGCTTTAAAAAGACAGGAATACAAGAGAGGTTGATATAACACAAATGAAAAATGAACAGAAAATTAGGATTTGCTTTATTTTTTTTTATATTTTTATTTTATTTTCTCAAAATAGATTTGAAGATGTGTAAAGCCCTAAGTAACAATGAGTTCTTGACTAATCTGTAAATGACCTAAATTTAGGACTCTTTATCTGAATTCACCTTACTGAGAAACTGAACTAACTGGAAGGAGGTAGTTATAACTGCTCTACAAGCCACATGCTTGACTCTCAAGAGGACTCCATATCTACCTCTCTCTACAGACAAAATAATTGGTTTTTTGCTTAGACCGTCTTGTACAACTCTTAACTTTACCTGTTGCTTCACCACATTTGTTCTGGTTTTCTAAAGAAACAATTCCTGCTCTTAAACCATGACTATGTACGGGCATCAGCCTGTCCTTTCTGGTTGCTTTTTATCCACTGAGACACAGTTAATGGCCTTCAAGTCATTAATTCCTTGAAAATGGAAGGCTGGGTGGAGAAGAAATACACTTCTAACGCTTGCATTAGACAGAGTCTATATCTCTGACGCACTGGAGAATCTGTGTTAAGAGATTTCCACTACGAATACGACAGCTATGCTTATGTCTTAAGAAAACAAAGTCTTCAACATTGAGATCCAGATCTGCTAGGACAGGGTTTCATAAGCTCCCATGGTCTCTAAAGGCTCTTCACTACTACTTTGTCCCTTCCCTCTCTCTAATGTTAAAGTCACATTTCAACACGCACTCTCCCCAGGAACCACACCTTCACAGTAGGGCATCGGGTGGCTCCACGCTCCGGACTCCATGCATGTAAGTCTTGTCGCTCCCATCAGCTGGAACCCTTCTTCGCAGGAAAACGTTACTTGACTGCCAACACTGTAAGTATCCCCATAAAAACGGCCATGCTCTGGATTTCCTGGATTATGGCATTTCACAGGTTCTGAGGAGGAAGAGGGAAACTACGAATAATATAATTAAGTGTCAGGTTTTATGAATAAGTTGCAGGAGATATCCTTGGGAATTTGCTGAAAGTACGAAGGCAAAGGATATGGAAAACACTCTTAAGTAGTTTGCAGCCTTTTCTTTGTTTTATCTGTAAGTGACAGACACTGAAGACTCATGCAAGTAAGCTAATCTTGACATGAAAGAGCCCTCTGTAACTGAGTTTGCATTCATTGTCAGAAGCAAACACAGTTTACAGTCATTTTTCCCTCTGTGAGGGAAAGCCCATTCCAGCATGTCCATCCCTAACCATGAAAACAGCCCAGCTACATTTTATCCCAACCTATTCCACTGTCTTATTATCTTCATCCAAAGTTACTTGTTTCATGTTTCCACAGGCAGCTCTAGCCCTACTCAGAAGCCTGTACTGAAATATTTCTTCACCGCACAGCTCTGCTCTGAGAAGTGAAACACTGTGACCTTCCCAGGTCTTGTGTTCCATGTAAAAGAAGGTTTTGCATGTGTGTATGTCTTGGAGCAGCATCTCCATGACAGCTGTACCCATATGGAGAGGTGAGTTTTCAAGAAACAAAAGGAGACAGCCTCATCCAGACCAGACTGACCTGGAGATGAAAGTATGCCTGTCCTAGATACCAGTTACTGGCAGCTGTCTTCCACAGTGGCAGGAGGGATACTGGCCTATACATAATCTTGGAAAGGCTAGCTTGATGTTTTTCTTTCCCATACCTGCACATTTTTTACCATCTCCTGTGTAAGGAGGGATGCAAGTGCAAACATAGGATCCATTTGTGTTGAGACAAGATGCATGCTCATCGCAGTCTGATCCAACAGCACATTCATCAACATCTGCAAAAAACAAAAAACAAACCCACAAAACACACATCTCTTGCTTTAAATTTCTGTCTTACTAACTGTCAAGAGGAATTGCTTTTAGTAGAATAATTAAAAATCACTCCTACTGCAATCACATTTTTGATCCACTGGTAAAAATAGTTACTATTCAAACAAGTATTTATAACTCACTGTAAATTTTTATTATCATTTTAATTACAACTTATTCTACAGTATTGCACAACATGAGAAAATCAGAGATAAATCTTATTAACCTTCAGCCACTACTTCCCCCAAAAGTATCTGGTTTCTACACCGCAAAAGAATAGATACTGTAACTGTTGTTACTACTAGTCTGGGCAGACACTCTGAGGAAGGATTTTTTCATTAAACTCGTGCTTGGGAAATCCTCTATATCTCAATGTTCCTACTTATAAGACAGGAAAGCTGAGCCAAAAGGGGAAGTGCTCTGAAAATATTGGAGCCCCATCTTTGACGAAGAGAATCAGACAAGGCCCGAGAAGAGATCAGTTTTCTGCAGTTAACTTCTGCAGTTGCCAGAGAAGTTAAAATTAGTTCAAAATATATTAGTTATTATAATTAACTACTTACATGATAATAGCACCTAAAAACCCCAACTGATAATTTATGATCCATGTAGTTTGGTACTATGCAGCAAAAAAAAAAAAAAAAAAAAAAAATCCCTCACTCCAGGATACCTCATAGAATCTTTTCATCTTGACAGGAAGGAAATGTCCTGGGCATATGAACAATCAGTCAAAATTACAGAGTCAATTTCAAACTATCTAATTGAAAAGAACTGGTGTCAGGGATTATTCTCTATATAAATGCGCTCATTTCAAACTGTTAGGTAGAACTGATGCCTTAGGTTTTAACTTTAATATTTTTCAAATCCTGTACTACCCAGTGTGTAACTGAAATTTCATACAGCCTGTTAGCTGCTCTTCTCTCATGCTGCTTAGACATAAGAAACCCTCTCTGGGCCGGGACTCAAGGACACCTTGTTGTCCCAGGCCCCAAAATGTGTAAATTAAAGCCTCTGACGGGGAGCAAACTTGGGGTAATTACATCACTCCCTGAAATTATAATTGGAGAATTAACCCTGATGTGCAAATGGACCAAACTTATAAAAGTGTGAAAAACCTGCGACCCTGCATCGATCTTGGGTGGAGCCCCTCGGAGGCTTTGGACTGCCCAGGGTGTATCTTTAAAGGCCCTTCAAATAAATACCTGCTTTTATTCTCTTAATCTTGTCTAGCCTCTGTTTTCAGGTAGCCACTTCAAGGCATCGGAACAAATCTGCCCTGCTACAGGACACCTGTTGATCCAGGTATACCATGGAGACACACAGCCTGGGTTCTTTGCCCATTTCCAGAAAAAAAACCATTGGTTAAAAAGGCAAGACAATTTAGTGAATTGGAGTGTTTATTCTTCACTGCTGGATGAGTCTGATCAGTGTGGAAAGACCACAACACATTGAAAAGCAAAGGAGTTTCTGACATGCAGGATGACAACCACACATTAATACCAAAACAGCTGACAATTACACAAGTACCACGATAATGCAAAGTGCTACCACAGCAGAACTGGAATGAGTGCTTCTTCTACAATGTCTTGTTAGGCAAGAGACTTCCAATGAGGTAGAAGTACACTGTGAATCAGACCCTAATGAACAAAAGGAGTGCTTCGGGGCATAGGTGTACCAGGCTTTGTTAGCACCTCTCTGAATCCTGAGTCAGAAAGGTAAACGGTGGGTCAGGGTGCCAAATCCACCCTTGTTCTCATTTTCCCATTACTCTGCTTTACGAGAGACAAAGCAAGCTGGAAGGTGGGGCACAGGCTTTTTCCTTCTGAACATCATGACTCCTACAGCATAGAGGTTGAACTATTTGGACAGCCTTGGGACACTGACAGCATGCTGAAGCACAACAAAATGCCCAGGACAAAAGCACAGAATGCAAGGATTGCAGGACATGGAAGGAGAAAGGCTGGGAGTGCAATGCAGGCCTATTATGTATGTATATAATTTTGTATATGTTTGATAAATGCAGGATATGGGGCATCCAAGAGGATGGACAGAGAAAGGTGACAGAATGTCGTTTTGGTTTCACATAAGGCTGAACATGGTATTTCAGGAAAGTGAATATTTTGGATTATGATTCTGCGACAGTGGTCAGCCTCCACAGCTTCAGAATAAATGTGCACTCAAACCTAAGGGCCCAGGAGAAGTGTAAGTTGTCAGTGCATGCAGCCAAATGTATGGCACATCTTACCAAGGCAAGATGGTGAAATGCTGTTCCAGCTTCCATTGTCCAGGCAAAGCATCCTGGATTCGCCCAACAAATAGTAGCCAGTGTTGCAGTGATAGGTAACAGTACTGCCAGCAAAAAAGTCCTCAGCTGAATAAAATCCATTTTCCAAAGTTGGAGGCACTCCACAGCTGATTCCTGCAACATAGGTGAAAAGAGGGCACAGGCATTAGCAGAGCAAACACAGATCATCTTCAGAATAATTCCACAGGAGAGCTACTACCGCATATTTTGTCTCTGCAGCTGTACAATCCCATTAGCAACGGGGCCCAGTTCTTTTCTGAAGCAGCTACTCAATTCCAGGTCTAGTGGAGGGTCTTGTTTTGTGGGTGTTTGTCAATAAGAGACTTAGCAGAACCCTCTATCTCCTGCTAAGAAATTTTTGCTAGCTTTGGAGGAGACATCTGTGGCTGAGATCTGAGTAGATGCCCTTCAGTCACAGAACACTTCTGATAAAAAATCATCCTTGATGAGTTATAAAGAAAAAGGAAAACTGAGTTTGCCTTGCTGGAGGTTGTTGTTATTTCCCTCTGCTGAAAAGCAATCTCAGTGTTACTGTGTTTAAACATCGCAAAAGTAGCTAACAGAGACTGCCAAGAGTTATGGTACTGGCCTGAGACCAGGAAGTGAATGAATGATGGAGAGACTGGAACTGACCTCACACAGAACCCTGGTCATCTCTTAGACTGACTATAGTAAATAAGCCCATCTGATCCCAGCTGTGCCAGCAGAAGGCATCCCTGTGCCTGCCTGCCAGACGTTTTTATCTGTTCTAGCAGAGCTGCTTCTGTGCATCTTTATCTCAATCAAAAAGGCATGAATTTATTCCAACATCTACACAGCTCATCCATGCAGCTACATGGCTTATAGCAAGTCCTTGCCCCCTGGCTGTGCGCAAGGATCACACAAGAATTTAAAGCCTATAGTAATGGAAGCCAAGTGCTTGCTGTGGAGGAATAGAGCTGCAGAGCCTGTAACAAAGACAGGGTCTCAGGCATCTGTGGTTTTGGGGGTATTTAGCACCAGCAAGAGGAAAGGATCCTGGTGGGTGAAGACAGTGATTCCACTGAGGCTGATTCGGTCAGTACTTCTTCAGGGCTACACCACTACTATAAACCTGGAGTTCATTATGCAGGAAACAGGTATCTTCAAGCAACTTTCATCCATCAGGTATTTGTGGAACAGGTACATTAAAAGTAAAAGCCAGTGGGTCTGGCCTTCATTCCCTCAGCCTGTTTGTGGCAGGTCAGCCCTCAGATCTCAGACTGTTCTGAGCTCTGTGCTCAGCAGGTACAACTGCTTGGCCCAATACAGAGAAATCAGAAACACTGTCAGGATTCTGGTGGTTTGTCACTGATCACACACCAAAAAAGTGCAAAGCTGTCTCTGCCAATGAACTTTCCTCCTGCCCAGGAGGACTTGCTTTTGGGTAAATCCTCATTGGCATGCTATTCTTTACACAGAAGATGAGACAGACTGTGGACTTGTGCTATAGACAACTGAATAAAGAGGAAGGCATTAAAATCTAGACCGAATTATTTTAAAGGTATTTTTAACAAATTTGGTGATTTTCTCCAAACTACATATAAATTCTGGGATTATGGAATATCTACTTCTGGAGCTAATTTACTGTTCTGCTGAAAAGAAAAATGTAATCAGCTCCAACACAAGCAACTGCAGTCATATGTGCGGTCACAACAGAGGAGAACCAAAGGAAAGGAGAAGGCATGAGCAGGAATCATCTCATCAAAAGAAACTTGGCAGCCTGAACGCATACAGTTCAGTTTCTTTGAAGAAATCCTGTAAATCTTGGAGCACTGCCAAGTCTTAACAGAAATATCTACTGCCTTCAAAGAAATGAGTTCTTAACTTACTAAAGTCAAGGCTTCTACTTCAAGCCAGACATTCTCAGTGACATTTAAAAATCACAGAGAAATTCTAGCATTTCCTGTGCATCTTCCATATTCCTGATGAGGAGTAAAGTACCAGATTGCTGATCCAAATGGACTAATTTCTTCCATAGGTGTTAGAAACTGACTGAGAAACATGTAAGAACTTGATCATGATATAATTTCTGCTCAGCAAAACGTGAGTTTAGTTTTAAGCATATATGCATACGCTGTAGCATGGATAGATTCAAGTGCATGGCAGCCGCAGAAATAAACAGGCCATGAATAGTGATAGGATGCAAATAAATGCTAGGGTTTCCTAATCCTGCCAGCCCACTGAGAGAACTCACTTTCACAGCGGGGAAAAGGCCGTGTCCACTGTCCCATGTTAAGGCAGTGCTGAACAGAGTTTCCAACTATCTGGAATCCTGGGTCGCAGGAAAGGCTCACTTTTGACCCTGGCTTCAAATCAGCAGGAGAGGCCTGCAGATGCGGTATGGATCCTTGCAAAGATGGACAATCTGTGGACAAAATACATGCATACAGTAAGAGATACAGCTAGGTGCTGAAATGAATAAATTGGTTATGTGATTGTTTATCCAGGAAAAAGTTTTGGGAAATGTTATGCGTGCTACATCCTGCTTGGATCCAAAGGGTTTTGAGAATCATCAACATATAAAATCAGAAAAGGAATCTGCAGGAAAAGAAGCAAGGAGGCAGCAGGTATTTTAATACCATACAGTTATTCTCAGAAAAAAAGGCAGCAGATTTTTTTTCTGATCCAATACCATCTTCACTCTTTTCCCATCTCAGTTCAGGAAGCAATAAATCTTTGTCAGAGATTTCAACGAACTTTTCTTACAAACCCCTGGAATTTGAGGAATGAAGGACTGCATGTTCTAACTGTCAAACTATCAAAATAATTTACTCAAGGGCAAAGTTAGTAGGGCAAAGGCTGCAAGCTAGCATAGTTGACCCCATGAAAGAGTCTTATAGTATTGTTCAGGAAAAAATGGGTTCTAAGAAATAAAGTTCTAACCAGCACAAAATATACTCTTGTAATCTATCTTCACTCTTCCAACAACTCCTGGCAGGAAATCTGGCCAGGCTAGTACATTTCCTTTTTGCAGCTCTTCTGGACAGGATGTGGCCAGAGATTCTACCTATGGATTTAAAACAGCCAGTTAGGTGATGTTTAAGGACAGTGTAGGAAAAGAATATTAAAATAAAATATTCCCTCCATGCGTGCACGCAACACTAGAACAGGTCCTTGAGCAAGTAATGTTCATCCTTTCTAGCACAAGAGGTTCCTGGCTGAAGTACTTATTATTCTGTTCTCATAAGCCATCTAGCTATGGACAGCTCGTGCTGATTCACTACCTGAAGGACTACTTGACATACAAACACGGTACTGAACATAGTTCTTGAGACACAATTGCATTTGTTAGTGTAAAGGAAAAATGCATCTACATCACAGAAAAATACACTAATGAGGATGCAACCCAGAGAGAGCACTTAATCTATTTGCAGAAAATGTCAAATAGGAGCCAAAAGGGACTTTATGTTCAAGATCTGCATTCTGAAAACTGCTAGCACTGCACTACATTTAAGGGACAGAAGCACAAAAAGGACTAGCTTAATAAGGCAATTAATTGTTTCCAGAACACAAGTTTTGTGAACTGAATTAACTAGACTCTCTAAAACACTGTAGGCAAGGCCCAACCAAAGTGAGACAGGGACATAAGCAACCAAGTGCAGAAACAGGAACTATATAGGCCAGCTAAGTACAGGAGGAAGAAAGAAACACTATCAGATCAACAGCAGATTAGTATCTTGAGAGACGATCTGGTCACATATCTCTGATGGAAAAGTTTTCTCAGATGGGTGATTGGCTTCTGTCAAGTTTCCAGTGGATGAAATCAACTACCACAAATAATGTTCTACAGTGTCTACCCTTGTGAGAAAGAAAGGCACATCATGAACTTTGGAGTGATCTGTTCTCATGCTGTCCCTACTCTGAACTCAGTGTGGCAGACTGGACTCTTCTAGAGTCAGTACAGCTGGAGAAGAAACCAGCGTTCTCTGTTTATTCTGAGGCCATTTCAAAGCTCTCATTTCACTATCTGTGCCAATGGAAACTGCTTAGGCCAAGGGCTGCAAACAAGTTGCAAGGAATCTGCATGAAAAATATCCAGTGTGGGAAATAAAAATTTGGGAATCAGCCCTTTCAAGCCATATGATGGAGAATGGAGGGCCAGAAAGCACCTCACAGTTCCCTATACACTACTCATATTTCTGTTGCTGTCAATTCAACAAAACAACCAGAGTGCTGGTTTGCCTATATAAAATCGATGTGCAAGTGAACAAGCAACTAAAGCATGCAGTGAAAAATCTTAAAGACTAGATTCTACCTTCCTTTATTCACTAGGCAACATATTCTGTCACCCTGCTTTCCTTTATGTCTGAGAATAGGAAGGTAAGACTTAATGAATAGTTCCAGCTGGCCAGAACACACCTAATGATAACAGATTACATTAGCAATTTACTATTCCAGACTTTGAAATGAATGAGGTAAAAATTTTATAGGAAACTTACTTGGAAAACAGGAACTTGGAACTCACAGCTTCCTGTCTGGTGTCACATCTGTCTTTTAAGATGAGTAACATGAATACTATAAACGAATGGCAGGATTTTCTTCCCTGTCCTAACTCTATTGCATCTGAAGCAAGTGGGAATTCAATCAGATCTGTCATTAAAGAAGGGCAGCTACTGAGAAAGTTTCAGAAAATTGCACTTAAAACTCTTCACCAGTGGGCCCTGTAAAATCACTTGTATACTTATCAGCTTTGAAACTGCTAGTGAACAAAAACTTGAAGATCTGACTTGGCAATGCAACAGTTGGTGACTTTAAAAGTCAAGAACAGTAGCAGATGGTTGGGTAGTTTTAAACCTAGCAGAGATGCAAAGTAGTAAAAAAAAGAGAAATAAACAGAGGAGATGGCTGGATGCTGGAAGCAAAGATTCTGCTTTACTGTTTTTGCTGTTCATGTTACTATTTCTTATTTGGATCATGGATAACAAACAGCTACAAGCCACCAATTAGTGGTACAACTTTAAGAAATATCAGGAGAAGAGCAATACCTTCTAATCCAAAGACTCTTCCCCAAAGAAATGCCTCCAACTTTAAACATTTGTCTTTGCTGTTCAAGTGTTATCAACAATTTAACACTTCGGACCTTCAGTATTGAAATACTAATGAGCAGGAAGTGGTGATGGAGCGCTGTCATCAGGTTTGCAGATAATATCAAGCTGGTGATAATATCACCAGTCAGTGTGCTCGAGGACAGAGTTGTGTCTGTAGGGACCTTGACAGGCTGGAGTAAAGGGCCAACCCAGACTTCACTAAATTCAACAAGTAAAAATGGGAAGGAAAAACCTTCCAAACAATATAGTCTGAGGAAAGCCAAGAGAAGGAGCAGCTCTGTGGAAAAGAACTTAGGGACTCTGGCAGGCAGTGAGCTGAGTACTGGCCAGCTGTGCACTGTGCAAATAGTGAGGACCAACATCCTTGGCTGTGGGAACAGGGCTACCATCAGAAAACCAAGGAAGCAATTATTCCTTCTCAGTGCTTATTAGAGCACATCTGGAGTACTCCATTCCATTTCGGGCTCCTTCTCACGGCAAGAAAGACATTGACAAGTTGGAGGAAGTTCAGGGATGGGGTGGGAGGAGAGGCTGGTTCAGCCTAGAGCAGAAACAGCTATGGGGCACACCTCACAGCAGCCCCAGTGTGTATGGGGAGATTATAAAGTACATAGAGTCAGGCTTGTACAGCAGCACATGGAGGAAGACACAACCAGTAGCCATAAATGGAAGTAGGAGGTCCCAGCTAGGTACAGTGAAACAAATTCCAATCAGATGATAAGTGAGCACTGAAGCTTGTCTCCCAAAAAAGTTGAGGGATCACTGTCCTTGCAGACATCTTTAAATCTTTATTAATTTTTAACTCACTGGAAGTTTAGTGCTGTCAAGCCTTTATTTCTGGTACCTGATTAGATTTAACTCAATATTCAGTTATCCTCCCCTTTCAGACTTTTCCTGAGACTATGTAGGTCAGATTTTTCACTGTCTAATGCATTGACAGAAATTCCGAAGTCTCCCCTCTGAAGTTTTAACAGTGTCCTCATACAGCAGAATGAGGAAACTGTATGTAGTCTGTAAAACAAGTGCTTACCTTGTTTCATTGGATTTTTCTCTCTTCTAGCAGTACTGCTAACTTTTATGCATAACTTCCTTTCTGTTTTGAAGCCACATACTACAGAAAGGCTCAATCAAAATAGAAGGTGACTAAGTGTTGATTTTACCAGACTTAGTTTTGCTTAAAGCTACTTTACTTACTACACTAAGCTTATTACCCTAAGCTGGAGCTCCATCTAGCCCCCATTGACTTCTGTGGGAGTAGAGGTCTACCCAATATGTTAACTTGGAATGCCTTCTCAAATGTTCATCCTATGCTCAGAGCCCTCTGCCCCCAACACTGCAGTAAGGACTTACCTGCTGTGGAGAAAGTACCTGGTCCCAAATGTTGAGCTGGCTGATGGAGCCCACAAAAGATTCAGCTGGGTTGAATCCTTCTCCTTTTTGATCTTGCTCTTGACCCAGCACAAGCGCACCACCACCTAAACTCAGAATTTGAAGAGAGGTAGGAAACAAAGCCTTACAGCAGGGATTCCATAAGAAGATTAAAAACTAAGCAAAAAAAAGCTTTTGCTACCCTGTGTTACTAGGATTTTTCAGTGAGACCAGCCACCTTCAACAAACTCTCTCAGCAAAACCTCTGGGAAGCCTTATGCTAGGCTGAGGTAGGTCAACGTAACAGTTTGGAAGTGACTGTCAAATACATATGGGAGCAGAAATCACCTGTGGCTGCTCCAGGAATGATACTGGCTCAAAGAGAGCACTTCTAGGTCAATATTTGAAGCATAACACACAGCAATGTAAAATGCAATTTTGAGCAGGTGTGGCATATCTTACAGTACTAACTTACACTTCCTGCTTTAAACAAAAACTTACAAAATCATACAGGTCAAATGTGATTCCACACCCTCAGAAGCACACTGAGACATGGCACACAAGTCAGGTTTCTTCTCCTTGACCAGTAACATGTGAACATGCATTTTGTTCATCATAGGGTATGTGGACAAGGTCAAGAAGCAATGGAGACAGCACGCTTCCTGAGGTCTTATCTCTGGAGAGAACTCCGATGTAATCGTGAAAGACAGGGGCAAGCATAAGGTACTAAATGGACTAAAATGCTTCAATATTTTATTTTTTATTTTAATAAAATAGTCTTTTGAAACTCCATGTAAATTTGGATGGTGGCAGTACGCAAAAAGTATCAAAACAAAATCTCTTTGCAGCCAAATAATACCAGGCTTTTCACAGCTCTACGATGATGAAGATACTTCTTTTCCTGTCCTCTGATATTACTCTACAGATGACTGATCACACGAAACAATGAAAGAGCAAACCCCACCTTGTTAGGAAAAAATACAAACATAACTTTAACTAGATGACTGAAAAGAACAGGAGAAGGCTATGTCTATCAACTCTGAGCACACATATGTAAGGGAAATGCCAGATAAACCTCATTTTGTTGAGTGAGAAACTTCTTACAAAGCCGTTCCAGAACCAGGTTCCTTTGTGGACTAAACTGCTTTGTCCATTAAACAAGTTACCTACTAATTTACCCTAGAAATGTACATTTTGTCCTCAGTGATGCTGAGTGAGGGGAACTGTCCTCACAAAAAAGAACAGCAAACATGAGCTTTTCATAAATGCTGAAAATGTGAATATATACTAAAACCACCTAAATAAACATTTTCTTGCATATTCTGCAATAAAAGCAGAATGAAGGCAACAGATGTGGTACAAAATAAATGAAGCATACCAGGAATTTTTGATCCAACAGAGAGCCCGCTGCCTCCATCAGACAGTTTTCCATCGATGTACACCTTCCATGCCCCATCCGTGCACGTCCACGTGACCGCAATGTGATGCCAGTTTCCATCATTCACTGAAGGACAGTCTGTTATCTTCTCTTTCCCATTCACATAAAGAACCCAGCTGCATGCAAGGAAGACACAGGCATACTCAGCTGCATGCAGCAACTTTAAAAGCACAGTCTGTCCCCCATGACTCAAAGAAATGTTATTTGACTAACAAGGTAATTGTGACTGTATCATACCAGAAACCTCTCTTGAAAGATCATCATAGATGGTATCTCTGTCCCAGAGGACCTGGAAATTGGTTGTCATATGCAAAGCATGGTGAAATAAGTCACATGCTTTTGTAACAAAATATAAAGGCTCAAGTCATGGCTGCATAGTGGATTCTTCAACTTTCCTGTTGAGTTTGGAGTCACACTACAAGTCATACTCTGCTTTTGCAGAAATACAAGTCATACTCTGCTTTTAGAATCATGCTAGAAGTACTCTGAGTGCTTAGCTCCATTTAACCCACTCATTGTCTCAATGAGCCATTTAGATAAGATGCAAATGCAGTCCACAAAAAAAAGTTTTCTAAATTCACTGCTCTCTTGCCATTGCTCTCCTATAGAGCAAAAAGTGATTGAAACAAAGCAAGGAGAAAACCAAAACAAAGATACAACTCTGTCAAGGGAGTTTGGATGCAGATTCTTCTACCTCAAAGTAGGCAAAACTTTTATTCAGACTTCTGTTCCGCACTTCCTTTATCAATCCAAGACATCTGTAAGCTACAGAAAAGCAGAACTGTGATTTACCCATTGTAATCAGTCAGAAGAAATGCATTATCACTTCCATTCTCTACTGCGTAAGAAATGGGAGTCCCATAGTTTGTGGTGTCAGTGGATTTCATCCAGAATGCACAGGTGATGTCACCAAGAGATGGTAAAACACCATCAAGCATGACGTATCCATAGATCCCAGAGACTTCGAAATCAAGATTGAATCCAGAGGACTGTTCTGCAGCAAAGACAAAGAATTTTCAGAACAATATTCACAAAAACATAGAAAAAGAATCAAATGAAATCTAAGCAAATGCAATAAAGTGGAATGCAGCCCATCTACAAAAAGTATTCATTTAAAATTGAATAGATGTAGAAAGAACGTTTGGCAGTCTAACATCGGCCAGCATACAGAGCTTCCCAAGGCTAGAATACAGTATTTGAAGACAAGTAAGTGGAAAAGAAGCTGATTATCTAACAATGAACATGAACCTTTCTTCTCAGTCCTCTATCACTGAAATGACATACCCATCTAGCATCTACCATTCAACAACCGAAAGAGGTATAATGAGCTGGTTCCATTTAATCAAGTTTCAAAGAAAAACCCCAAAACAACCCAAGATTTTTCCTGTTCTGGACTAACTGCAGTACACTGCACTGCTATGAGACAGCACTTCTGTGCTGCTGTTCAAAGCACAGTGAGATGCTTTACAAGGATGCTACACGTAATGTCATCAAGTGGAGCTCTCCTGGAAGGTGGGTGTTAAACTCTGACATAGGATGGCAGGTGTAGATGTCCTGTACATCTTCTACTGTCTTTGTGAAATCAACATGGTTTCTGTTTAAAGATTCACCAGCTACTAGTATAAGACTTTATAATATTCAGGAAGAGGTTCTAAAAGACAAATGGATTTGAGCCTTGTGGTTCAAATGTCTCCAGTATCCTGCAGGAAGCTGTCCCATGGGTGTGACCCAGGTCACCTGTCTGTAGCAAACCTGATACCCTTTTCCCTGTAGGGAACCTGATGCCTTTAGGACTTCTGATGCTAAGACTACCACATACTAATCTCTAACCCTGTGATGCAAAGCCCTACACAAAATACAAGCAACAGAAAGAGCTACTTAACTCAGATACACAGAACAAATACAAATGAAATTCGATAGACCTACTGGATTTTAAAAAGATAGGACCATGCCTTAGAAAAGAGAAATGACACAGAGACATGCTGTTACTTGTCTGCAGTTTTTAATGCTGCAGTCACACAGGCTTCACTCATCCTCTCACAGTCCCACCACCCTAGCTACTTTCTGGGGAAGCTGTAAGGAATCAGCCCAGCCAGTGCAAATCTTGCGCAGAGACTCAGTCAAGCCACCTTTTTCTGAGACTTAGTCCTGTGTACCTGTTTCACACCTGGTGCCTGTAAAGCCAGGGGGACATTTACAAACGTACGAGTTCAAGGCATCCACACAGGTGGCTTGGTTTAAGCAGGGACTGGAGTCACAGTCATTGATGTTCACTTCACAGTTCAGTCCTGTGTAACCTGTCACACACAGACACCTATGGAGGAAGAGAAGCACACTTCAAAGGTGACAGCCGTTATAACCAAGACTTCTGGCTAGGAGGCAAGATCTGCCAGTGAGAATGGTATACAATAACACTAAAAACAATCAACAGAAGATATGCTACAGAAGTAATGGGGTTTTATTTTGGTCATTCCTCTTAAGCATGCTTGCATTCTATTAGATGCATAAAATCACTTCTAGACAGGGACAACACAATATTTAAACAGCCTGCAATTCTTCATATCAAACTGGGACACATGATCATTGCACTTCCATGAGTAAAACATATCTCCTGGGTTCACAGATTTAAAGATGAGAGGTATTCAACTTTTCAGACAGACACATATAGGGAAAACCAAGCCAATATAAAGACATCAAAACCTCTGACGCTTGGAAAACGAAGGTGCTTGAAAGGCACCAAAACTTCTGAAGATTTGGGGAGGGAAAGACTAACTAAACGCAGACATTAACAGCTGGCCCATCTATCTGTACAGTGACCTAGGATATGATACTTCTAGTGGCATTTGTAGCTTCTGATCTGAGTTCAGATACCCTAAAGAATAAAATTTAATAGGTGGAAGTTTCCACTGGGGTTTGTATTCTTACCTCTATCCTCTCACTATGTACAGCTATCCCTGTCTTTCCGAGCTATAGAAATGTAATATTACCAAGTATATAATTGGTCATCATGTATTATTGCAGTGGAAAGCAAGACAAGCACCTGAAGTTTGGGAAAATGGACATCTTTTGGAAAACCAATATTAAAACCATGCAGTCCTACCATGGTTACATTTCAAACCCTGCATATTTTCTTTGCTGTTTTCCTTGGAATTTTTTAAGAGTCAAGACACTAGAATATATTTTTTTGTCTTTTAAAATCTCCTTTACTGTTCATAAAGGGTCCTCTTATTTTGGATCAGGCTGCCAAAATGCTTGCTGAAATCTAAGAAGGCTGAGGCACCACAATACGTCTGACTTTCCACATCGTATTACATTAATCATCTGTTTTTCACCTGAAGCTGTTGATACCATCTCTGCATGTAGCTCCATTCCTGCAAGGCCTGCTGAGACACTCATCAATGTTTCTTTCACACAAGACACCAGTAAAACCTGGGAGACACTTGCAGGAGAAACTTCCAACTCGATCTTCACAAACAGCCCTATTAAGACATGGGTTTGAAAGGCATTCATTCATCTCCCTTTCACAGTGATCACCTGAGAAAAAAAAAAGAACAAAGTAACAGTTCTGGACTGAATTAATCTAAGAATGGAGATTACTAACCCATCTGTTTTTTAACGGATGTAGCTGATTTTCTGTGAAAAAGCAGACATAAGAGTAGCCATGCCAGTTTGGGATTTACTCCACTAACAGAGGTTAAGTGGACACAGAAGAATGGTGGGAACCATCTAACAGTTACAGAAATAATATGTAGCGAACTTTAGAACTTAAACATGACTAATTCAGGGGGAACCAGGAAATCACCTGAGAAACTATTCTGAGCAACTGATGAAAAGCTACTGTAAAAGACATTTGGCTGAAACCTTAACTCTAAGGAGAGATGTGAAAGCCAGAAACACATGATTCTGTGATTTCTGATGTGAAAGAGGCCCTATGTCACAAGCACTGAAACTGAATGTGATTTGACAGTGGAGCTCTTTGGCAACATGATAATCAACAGATATGTGTATTTGTTACAGAAATCTATGAAGGCAGAGTAAGGGATTGGGGAGTACTTGTAATATAGATAATTTTTTCTACTGTTATAATATTTTTATTTTTAAATGAAATTAAAAATAACGATTTGAACTCATGGGAATGTCGTTATTTGCTCCTTAACATCATGCAGCAAGTTCATGGCAAAATTATTAATTGAAGATCTAGTACATAGCAAATCCTTCTGAAGTCACTTTTTCACTACAGAGAGTCTGAGAGATTAGATGGACCTAAGGAACATCCATAAGTTACGTTCATATCAACATACATTATATATATTGCTATGTAGCAGTGAGATGGAAATGGGTAGGGTAGGAAGACATTTTTTGGCCAGAAAGAGTAAAGGCTGACTTAAAGAGAACAAGGAGTACCTGTGAACCCTTTTGTACACGTGCAGTGGTAGCCATTCTTGCCATCAGCACAGTGGGCTCCATTCAAACATGGGTTGGAGCTACATTCATTTATGTCTTCTTCACACAAGAGACCTTCAAACAGCAAGGATTACAAGGCATGATCAAGACACCGTCACAGACTGTATGCTGCAGTGACTGTATGTGGAAAACAGAACAAAACCATACTGCGAGCAGGACGAGAGGTTACCGAGACCGGGTAATAAAATTACGTGATTGGCTGTGCTACTGCAACAGCTACAGAGATCATCTGTGTTATTTGGACGCTGGGATCAACATGCAAAGTCCATTGTATACCTTTATAATGTTTAAAAACCCATCCAGCTAATGCTACTGTTGATAAACGTATAGCCATAAACATGAACAATGAGGGAGACCATTTCTAATGGAAAACACAAAGCTTTTTTTTTATTACACAAAATTATCTCCTCAGTAGTTTACTTCAATATTTAGAAATCAGGTGCTGTTTTGGCCAAGCATTCAAGGGTGTAATTTCTCCACAGATTTCAATACCTTCAATGTGCATGCAGGTGACAGATAAAAACACTGAGAAAAAAAACAAGCAAAAGCTCACTCACTTATTCATAAGGCTGCAGTAAAGCAACTGCATAAATGCTGTATCTAGTTAGGCACTCAGTCTCACAAGCACTTTTCTTGTTAGTATTTACTAATTCCCTAAACCTTGTTCCCTTTTTCAGACCAGAGATGTCACAAAAGAGAAGTATACATGCACACAGACAGACACACACACTCCCACACCCTGTCCTCAGATGCTCATCATTTTATTTCAAAACCTATTCACATATACTAGAACCTTACTCTAACCTGTAGATCATATTGTTTTCCTGTTATAATTCCATGGACATGGAATCACACAGCACTTGTGCTTTTTGTTATTTACTTGGCACAGAAATGATGCCTGTCTGAAGAAAAGCTATGAAGTGAAACAAGTTACCTGAATAGCCTGGTTGACAGTGGCAAACAAAGGTCCCAATGCCATCTTTGCATATTCCATTGTTTTGGCAAGGAGATGATTTACACTCATCAACTTCTGTTTCACATTTCAAGCCTAGAATGCAAAATAAAGCACTGAGAATAAGAAAACTTGCAATTGTTCAGAAACATGGATGCCATGACTACCTAATATAGGAAAACATGACTGATTAATTCCCTACTTTACCAGACATTTAGGTTTATTAATGTATTGGCTGTATCACAGCCTGCTTTTGGGTAGCTGGGAAGCCACAAAGACGGCTCCTGTGAGGAAGCTGCTGGAAGCTTCCACCACGTCCGGCAGAGCCAATGGCCGATGCTTCTGAAGATGGACATGCTGCTGGCCAGAACTGGGCCAATGAGAGAGGTTGGTAACGCCTCTGTGATGACATATTTAAAAAGAAAATCGAAACAAAGTCATGGGTTTTGGATTCTAGTGAGAGAAGAGGAGGAGGTGAGAACATGTGAGGGAAACACCATGGTGACACCAAGGTCAGTGAGGAAGGAGGGGCAGGAGGTGCTCCAGGCACCAGAGCCAAGGTTCCTCTGCAGGCTGTGGTGCAGCCCATGGTGAAGCAGCTGTGCCCCTGCAGCCCCTGGGGATCCACGGGGGATGCAGAGATCCACCCGCAGCCCGCGGGGGGNCTGCAGCAGGTGCGGTTTGGCTGCTGCTCGGGAGAGTGGAGCCACGCCGGGAAGTTCACGGAGAACTGTGTCCCATGGGAGGGACCCCACGGCCTCACAGGGGAAGGCTCCTCTCCCTGAGCAGCGGAAGAAAAATCTTGGTGACAGACTGACCAAACCCCCCTGCCTCCCTGTGTTGTTGGTGGGAAGGAGGGGGAAGGTGTTTAAAGGGCTTATTTTACTTCTCGTTCTCCTCTGATTCTGTTAGTAATAAATTTCACTGAGCAACTAAGGTTGAGCCTGTTTTGCCCTTGAAATATTTCTCCCGCTCTCCTTATCTCACCCATGAAGCCTCTGTTAACCCATTTTTTATTCCTTGCTCTCTTCCCCTCTCTGCCCAGCTGTGGTAGGGGAGGGTGAGCAAGTGAATCTTGTGGGTGCCTGGCATTGGGCCAGTGTCAAACCACGACAGTCCTTTTTAAAGGTAGCAGAGGATGGTTGAGATCTAATCTCATTAGATTGTACTTGAACACAGACCTGAGACAAATGTTAGAAAGGTGTGATGCACACTGGGCGACAGACTGATCAGTTTCAGAGAGTGGCAATACATATCAAAAGTAACTTCTTGATAACAGCTAAATTATAAGACATGTCTTTGCTTTGAAGCAGCTGGGAAGCTAACACTGAAGAGGAGTACAGGCTCAGGTGGAATCAGCTGTCAAGACTGCAAATTTCTAGCTTTTGTTAATCATAAATATTGCCAAGTTGATAGGATTTTCACATCTACGAACTCCATCAAAAGAAATCCCACTGAAAACCTTTTCTGCAAAACACAACGTAATACAGCAAGGACAAGAGGAAGTATCTATTTTCTTATATATTCTAAATATGTGATGAATATTCCAATTAGGCTATACCGAAATGCTTTGCTCCTTTATGCTTCCTCATTTTAAGGGCATCAAGAAATACTAGCCACTCCGCCTGCTTCCCAGTTTTTTACCTGTATATCCAAGGGGGCATATGCAAATATATCCACTTCCCAGTTGCTTGCATGTCCCATTATTGTGGCACGGTTCCAGAAAACACTCGTGGAAGACCTGACGAAGGCACAAATGATACAATTACAGCACAGCTGGCGCACAATACTCTAGTTTTAAACTCTATACCCAATAGTCATTTTGGAAGGATGGGATAAAAAAGTCACCAGCATTATCTTCTAGTTCCTCCTTGGTCTTCTCAGCACACTAACCATTTGTGCTCTTTTCCTACTGAAAAATACCACAAATTATTTTAAAATATTATTTTAAAATTACCTTTTACTTAGCAAAATTCCCTTAAAACTGTCTGAGCTGTGATTCACAGTTTATGTTCAGCTATATATTATATGCAAGTTCTCCACTTTGCATCCTTCTGCATCAGCTAATCACTTCCTGCTATTGGCCATCAGGTGAGCTGGCACGGAACTTTACCATGTGGCATTATTTCTCCTATTGTTGCAAACTGGAATTCAACAAAGCCCTGGAGTAAATGGTCAACTAAAACCATAGGAGATCAGTTTGTCAGCTATCCTTGTGCTACATAATGGTTTAGGCCAAATTTGTCATGAGTCACCTTTGCTCCTGTTTACAAAACATCCCAAATTCTGATTCAGTCAGATCAGTCTCGCCAAGAGTTACAGACTGGGGGTGAGGGGCCCGGGGTAAGGAGGCATCTCCAGGAACCATTGTCACTAGACGAGTTTCACATGAGGACTTGCCTGTTTTTCAGAGGGGGCACACACAACAGAAGGGAGCTCTGCTTGTCTCCTCTCAAGTGTATCCGTGTCACAATATGCAAACTCTAGATTTGACATCTGAGACTTAGATGTCTGGTAGCATTTTCTGGAATTCAGCATATGGAAGAGCTCAGATGACTGAATACACCCAATCTACTTTTGCTAGATTGTCTGAACCTCTTCCATGTTGTTTACTGTTCTTTTACAAGTGTATTAAGTATTTCATACATCAGGTGAAGGCTTCAAGACTGGAATTTAAGATTGTCAACAGCTGATGCCACTTCCTCTGTTCAATGAAAGTGTTTCTATGAGAGGGTTTGAGTGTTCCCCTCTTAACCATTGCTTTCATCTCTTCAGGAAATCAAGTCAGCAAAAGAATTACATTTAAGAAGGTCTTACTTGTTTACTGCTGCATGAAGTGCTTTTTTCTTCATTTGAGAGAACACTGGAAAATAACACTTGTCCTTACCTGACTGCTGACTTTGTACTGCTTGCTGATATTTTCTGGGAGGGCTGGTACCATCATTATACTTTCCTCAGCTGCTGAAAAAGTAGAGCCAAAACCTAAAGAGTAAAGATATGAAAGCACTGTTAATAACACTTTGTAGCAAGGTCCCTATTCCATGGGGGCATTATAACTGCATGCTAGTAACGCATCTAAAGATACTCTGAAAAAAGTGAATTTGTGGGAATAAAAAGCAAATTTTACAGTTCCCATTACACAAATACGTATTTGCAAGGACATACATCTCTAAAACACATACGTGTGTGTATTTATAAAAATAGTTTCTATGTTTTTTATATACAGATACATGAAGGCATATACATATTAGTGTATATTTATATATATTTCTCTCTATAGCATATGTGTATAGTACACACACATAGTAGACAATGTACACACACACTGCCTATGTATACTCTGTCTATTGAGCCTTGGAATGTATCAGAGTCACTCTTAAAAACAGAGGCAACACCAGTAGGCAGAACCAGCTGAGAACTACAGTGGTTGAAATCAAAGGCCTACATTTGTCCAGAAAGTAAGTGGGATGTTTTCTGTTAAGACTGCTTCTGGCTATCCTTTAGATGCTCCCTTCAGTCACTTTATCCAGCAGAGATAATTTGGCTTACTTGAACAGTCTGTGATGGATCTGGCACCAGTGATAGTTGTTGTTCCATAAAAGGGACAAGACAAGCAGTAGGACTTTCCTGGATCTGGTTGATAGTAGTCTCTGGGACAAGGGTAGCAAGGTGTCAAACCTGTACGAGAGAACTCGCCTGCAAGACACGGTACTGCAAGAGCAAAAAGACCTGTTTTGAGGGATCTGATCTCTTGCACATCCACCTTGTTGCCCTCCACCTCTTTTTTACCACTGTCTCTTTTCCTCTCATAGTCTCTTAGACTTAAAAGGAACACGATGAAATCTGCCAGGAATTAACAACTCTAGGAAATGTCAATTTAAAATCTTCTGTGAGGTGCCATGTTGTTCTCAAAGGATTATGGAAATACCTGGAAAGTATTTCACTTTGCTACTTTTGCTGCTCTGGGGGCAGCTTTTAAATAGAACTTCCCTTCTATCTCTCACATGTTTTTTGTTCGTTTGTTTTTTTTAGTTTGGTTTTCTTGGTTTTTTGTTTGGCTGTTTTGGTCGTTGTTGTTAGATTTTTTTTCTCCTTCAAGAAGGAGTAAGGACAAGACAAGAATTTTTTTCACCATGAATCCTTACAGATTATTTCCCTGGGAATTCTTCTGTCGAAGACAGTTGAGGAGAATTTCTCAGAACAAATTACAGAGAAAATTGTGTTAAAATTCAGAATTTTTGTACAGAAAATGAGGGAAAGATAATAGTGACAATTCCCTTTCTTTTCTGTAAGGAAGAAGGTTTTATTTTCATTTAGGTACCCATCACATATTTAATTTTCTTCCTCATTATGTAAGAATCCATCCTGAAAATCGGGAGGAGGGCAATTGGTAACAGGAAATGACCTATCATTTTGCTGGAAAATGTTGCTTGGTCTACACTTAACCTGAAGAAGAACTCAGTCTAAGGCAGATGAATTGGATTACATTAGCTGATGTTTAAACAAAAATCTAGATGCTTTTTTTAGACGTTAAAAAAAAATAAAAATCACCCCTTTTGTTACAAACCTCCACAAGCTGAGACATCCACTGCACCTCTTTTTACTGTTGATGTATTTTCTGGACAAGAGATGCAATTTCTGGATCCAAATGATGGCTGATATGTTCCAAGTGGACATGTTTCACACGTCTCAAGACCATTAGGTGAATACGTTCCCTGCTTGCACTGAGCTGAAAGGCAAAAGAGTTCAGAAAGATTAAGCAATGTCCAACAGGAAACATGGCTCCCAATCTCTGAAAATGATGTTGAAATCACAATACACATCACAAGGAATTTTATTTCTGGAGCGTACTCTGCTCTGAAGGACTTCATGGGTACAAAGGGCAAAAAAAAAGACAGTTGTGGTAAGGTACTGATAGTGAATTATTAACCACTGGATTCTCTTCCAATCGGCTTCACAGATGATTTACTGCAACCCAGTGACTCATTTTAATCAACAAAACTAATGGCAATAAAGACAATAAAAATTAAATCAAAGTAGCGATTTCCTTTTCAGAAGAAGTCACGAACACACAGTGATCCTGCGCTGTTCAATGACTCAGCACTGTAGGGTAGGATGGAGAGGGGCTGGCAAGCATGACAGTGGTATTATTTCACGTGTATTAGTCCCTGAAAAATGGGCTTGCAATCTCAGAAATGAAATACAGAAATGAAAGACAGAAATCAAACAAAGCATCAAAGCCCAATTCTTCTTAAAACCTCTGCCCAGGCATCCTGCATGCCAGAGCAGTGGTGAAAACTTAGATATTTCCCTATGCATATGCATTAAGGTGCAATTAGGACTGCTTCTCATTTCACAGGCTAGCTTCATTCCACTACTTCCATCATGGGGTCCAAAAGGATGTCACCAAGAATTCAGAAGTGGCTGTCTGAGTAAGACAAAAGTTCTCACCTTTGCACTCGGAGATGCTTCTAGAGTGTAGATATTCAGTATAGCTACCAGACGGACAACTTTTGCATTCCAGCTGCCCTTCCTCATCTTGATAGGATCCAGTCCAGCAGCTTTCACAGGTAAGATGCTCCAGAGAGTAATAGGTACCCAAAGGGCAGTTGACTACAATGTAATGTTGGAAACATAAGTTTCTCTCAGAGTGAAAAGTCATACATGCCTGACTTGCCACTGGAGTTCCCATTTAGTCAAATGCTGTTTTTTATGAAATGTGACTCTGTTCCTCAGCAGATAAGGTATCTCTCTGGAACACTGCGAAGATTTAACTATGCACAGGAAATGGAATCCAATTCCCTATCTTAGCTACGCATCACTCACACGACTAACAGGGTTAAAAGACTGCATACCAAACACTCTTTTCTCTGTATGTCCAAGCATGGATATGCCTGATTTCCCCTGGGAGGAGAATCCTGGGTACAAAGCATCCCTTTTCCACAGGCCTTGGTTAGGAACATAAACATCTTCTGGAAGTCAAACTGTGCAAAGCATTTTTGCAGTTTATTGTTATGGGAGACCACAAGCACTGGACTGTGTCAAATCATAACCCTCTGCAGACATCCTCTAAAACCTTGTTTTGCAAAAGGATTTTACATACACATAAGAAACAAGTCATCCAGCTTACCACACATTCTCCCTCTCAGCACAGAACCAGGCCTGCAGAAAAGAAAGGCCTTCTCGGTCTCCAGGGAGTTGGTGTCAGCTACAATGAGTTCAGATGCAAACTGAAAAGAATACATAGGTTCCTTATTGAGAGTTCTATTCAGCCTGCTTGTGATTGTTTCCAGAGTTTTAAGGAGCCGTCTCTGGTTTTCCAGTTCCAATGTATCATTTCTTTCATCAGGCAGTGGCACGCTAGCTGGAATATAAACGGCAAACACAAGAAACACACAGATTTTGCAGTCAGCACTTCCAGTGTACTCTGGAATTTATCAAGAGTGCAACACTCAAAATTGTCAGTGGAAAGTGAAAGGGAGGCCATGTGCACAAAGCCCTCCATGAAGGCTGTGATCTTTCCCTCAAGAAGAAAGTCTGTGATGAAATGGGGCTATGAATGTGTCCAGAGAACTGCCATCTGCATCTTCACCAGGCTTCTGTGAGCTGAAGAAGTTTTACTGACTGTATTAGAAATACAACTTTTAAAAAGAAGGAAGCAGAGAAGTTCCATGTTTTGACTTGTCTCACCTGTGATGTTAAATATTAACTTGATTTTTTGGTCTGTCATTGGAACATTCAGCTTATGCCTTTTGACCCGAGCAGGTGCTGTTTTTACAGAGGCAGAGAGATGCTTGGATAAGTCTTCTCCTTGTACTGCATCAACAAAATCACCATAGGAATAATCCAGGTGGTTTGCTGTTCCCCAGCCAGCAGGTCCTGTGGGACATTAAGAAAGAACAAAAAGAGAAGCAACATCATGTGGAAAATAAGTACCTGTACTTATTTCTGAAATACAACTCCAACAGAACGGGGTCTGTTTGAAGCTCCAGATGGTGTGTGTAGGAGTTTGACTGTACAAGAGGTTACTCTACCCGCACTTTTGCCAATGAAAATCTTACTTCTAACTGATACCCTAGAGGTCTCGAGTCTTGTGAAATTAGCCAAAGCTCCAATGAACTAGTTGTAAAAGTTACAATGTTGCAATTCTTTCTCTCCCTCTGTCCTGCATGAACCCACACCTGCACCCTCGCCTGCCAGCAACATCTTAAACAATTCCGTACTCCCGGAATTCCACTCCGTATTCCACTTCTTGCTTACTCATAGACAGCACAGCCTATGCCATGTTTCCACTGTGTCTTCTTCTCACAAGTGCTGAACAGTTCTAACATTGTCTGGTCTCTCAGAAAAGGCATCACCTTACGTGTGTATGACCCCAGACAGGCATTTCTTATCACACACAGTGAGTCAAATTCAGCCCCTGTCTAATGTCCTTCACCACTCTAACATGATTTCAATAAGAATTGCTTCTGTACACAATTTACTTTTCATAATTACTAAATCTAGAGTGATGTGGTCTATTTCATTGTTCTAGATTATTTTTTTTAAAACATGAAGATAGAAAAAATATCTGCCAATTATCTGTTAGCATCACCAAGATTATGCTTTATTTACAGTGGTAACTAGGACAAGTTAACCCCATCGTTTAATATCATGTCAGTATTCCACAATTAATTTTCTAAACTTCTGTCTCTTATGCCTTGAGGAGAGTTCTCATCTCCTGCTTCTGTGGTGTAGAATCATGAGAAACTCCTGAAAAACAGCAACAAGGTTATTCTGGTAAGAGGTTGACATGAACCAGAAGAGAATACGACCCTACATTCCATGTCTGTAATGCTGTTTTTTCCACATGCCTTCACAGATTAGTTCCAGCTGTCATCAGCATTCATCCTTACCCTGATGACAACTGAAGACTGGACATCCTGACCTGCCATGTGTCTGAGCACAAACAAATGGTCTCAGAGTGGAGCACTCTAAATGTTGCATAAAGGTGAGCATGAGTAGGAAGTTCTACCACATAACTCCACTATAAACCTGTAAGAGACACAGTCCTATGACAGATTCTGATGTGGATCTGCCAAAATGCCTCTTGCTAAGATAGGTAACGTAAGGTATCCATTTTCAGCTTTCCTTCTCTCAGCACCCCTGTGGGACTCAGAAAGGCCAAGAACAACAGCATTAAAACACAGACACTAAGCTGTTCAAAAATTGACTGAAAATGACAACTTACTTACTTTGGCATAAACCACAGTGGGAACAACCGCTAGGATGGTTCTGGCTTTCACTCTGATATAGCCACAGTCATGGTGCAAAGTCTGCCCTTGCACGCAGGGAGTATTTTCACAGCAAACGGGCCAACCTAAGTGCGTATAGCTTTACAGAGTGAGGATTCTGGGCAGACCTGGGCCGGCATCACAGATGCTCCTCATTTTCTTAACAAATCTATTTCTTGTAGGTTTTCAGTACTTTGATTTTAAACTGTATGTGATTAAGAAGTTACTTTCTTCTAGGCTAACCAAGAAGGTTTCTAGGACTGTGTGTGTCTGTGCTTTTCTTCTCTCCCCACCACAAGGCACCTCAGGAAATTCTTCCTCCACATTATATAGGAAGCAGCATTGATACCAGACATCAAACAGCTCCACAATATTTTTATAAAACCTATAACGTAATTGCTTATTATCTTATGAGTGCCACACTTATTTAAAAAAAAAATCTCACTAAAGACATTGTGGCAGGAATTACGCTGCTTTAAACCTGCATGGCTAAGAACCTATGGAATCAATAATTACCAATAGCAAATCCATTTTCATAATCATAATTATATTCCAAGCAGTGTTTCTGTGTCTGATCTTCCAATCTGCAGTCAATATCATCAACATCATTACAGAATGATGGGACCTTTCAAGATAAAGAAGAATAACATTAAAAACATAAAACCACATAGCCTTCTCTCCTGACATAAAAACTTCTAATTACAATATCAAGCACTGGTTCTGCTAGTGACGCTAGATTTCCCCTTTCACGCCTCTCATAGCTTCGGCAAGGTCTGCTAAAAGAGGTATGTTTTTTGATACAACTCAGAAATATGAAAGCAACTTGCAGGAGTACTCTTCGTTATACAAGATTTTTTTTTAAGAGAAGATGTCAATTCATTACTCTTACAATCAATCACTCTTGCATGTGAAATCCCAGAATACAGAAATAAATTCAGGCTTTTTTCTCCCTGCTGAAGAGCTCATATGTATAAAGCACTTGTATTTTTTCCATTTATTTTACTTGTAATTCTGTCAGGTTTACAAAAATGCTGTCACTTTTTTCTAGCTTTCAAACCTTACTTCTTCATACCTACCTCTCCCTACCCATGCAAAGGGACTTATGCACCAAAAGATCTCAGAGGAGAGGGAAAAAATCTCAGGAAGACAGAAACCACATGATAGAAATCCCACAGCAGAAAACTCAACAGAAATCTTTCTGGTACTGCTTATTTTTTTCCCTCCATAAAAACAGTGGAGATTGATTACATAAGAATAGATGAACACAAGATTTTTGATAAAATATGTATTTCTTGCCTTTTCCAGAAAGGTTTCAAGCAAGTTCGGCCATAGGCCATGTTTTGAAATTGTTTTGTTTTTCTATATCAACTTTCATTGGAAAGATGCTCCTGCCCATCCATTCCCACTTTTTGCATCTCTGGTAGAGTTTCTAGTTCTCGGGAATAGGAATAAGCATATTCAAAACAGCCTTTTTGAATGTTTTTCCAGACTGTTGCGTTTTGATGTAATTGCATGGAAAGGTCACTACCCATTTTTTCCTTATTATCTCTTACTTGCCAAATAGTAATGGTCCAAGCACTGGTGGCACCAGGAAAAGAAACAGAAATAAAACCAGTCAAGACTTCTCTACTGGAAAGAAAAAACCTGAATCAGGGCAAGACCTTTATGCCCAAGTGTTACACATTGCCTGACACGTCACCTAAATTTTCAGCCATTTTGCAAGGGCTACCGACAATGTGTTCCAAAGTTGCAGGCGTTTGCCTGTTGTCTGTATGTGCTAACAATGTTTTTTCATTAGTGGAGAACCTTTCATTAGAATATGGGCTGTGTTCTGCAAAAAGCCTGTAAATGTCCAGTGCTGTCTAACAACACTGCTGTCACACTGGACACCCACTGCTGAGATCAGAACTCAACATTCTGCTGCTTCTGCTTTTCAGCTGAGGAGAGATTTGCAGATTAAGAGGGGAGATTGTGATATTGAAGTGGAAAGCAAGAAGCATGGTAGAGAAGAAAGACAGGACCTCTTCTAATTCAATACCATGCAGTTCTTAATGATAAGAGTGAGAACTCAGAAACTCATGAAACCTGAGCAGATCACTACTACTGGATTTAAGTGCCTGGATGTACACACCAAATGTGGAATGCATCTATTTGTACATACGTATGTTCATTCATACTATTTGGTTATATATTATACGTATTCTATATAAAATGCATTTATTTTATGATCACATCCAACTTTCAAAAACAGCACTGAAGGGACAATTGACTGAGGTTTTCAAAACTACACAGGTTTTCTTCGGAAGCCTACTGAAAATCTACAAGCTGCAGCTCCCGAAACTACTTGGACACTTGCTTAAATTCTGCCCCATACAACTCCTCACTGAAGACTGAACTGAACCATGTTGAAAAGCCAGTGAATCATCTTTATTTTTAAAAATAACTTATCACCTTCTGAAAAAGCACAGATACAACTTATGGACTTCTGCTGTTGATTTCCTTGTACAAAATTAGTTAACTTGAAAAAGTAACAATATTTTTCAAGAAGTATGTAAAGTGAAGGAGTATTTACTAACCTACCATTTTACCAAGTGCACTCTGGAATGCGTCAGTAAAGCTGTTTAGAAGATTGTTGTCATCACATCGTGTTGCTTTGTAGAGCATTTCAAAGGATTTGAATCCATGGTTTGCAAAACGATTTACTGAAAAATGTTTGAGAGATAAATTTTTACTGATCAGTGCAAGAGTTTCAGAGCTAAAATCAAGATAATTCAGGCTAAAACTGGAATACAGGGAGGTAAGAAGCACAGTCTTTAAATCAACAATCTAAATGGATCACTTATATCTCAGTCCTTTTGGCAGGCATGAAATTTACTGGAAAATTTAAAAGACGTTAAAAACCAGGTTATTTTTCTACTTCAGCATTTTCTTAATGGAAGAAACCTATGAGCTGTCAACTAAAGTCCACGTTAACTTTTTACTGAGAGGAAAGCAATAAATCTAAAAGTCTTATTACTAATGCTGCTAGACTAAATATTAGAAATCCTCATCCAGAAATTAAGCAAAGTTCCGATGTGTCCAAGTCACAGATTTTGAATTGGCAGCTCAGAAACATAACTCTCATTTATTCATAGCTGAAACACTGATCTTTTCATGCTGAAACCAAGAAATTGACCCTGATGGAAGTGGATGCAACATGGTACTAAGACTGGCTTCAAATGTAGTTCTAATACATTTATTATACAAATGTCACCAAAGGTGGAAAATTCCACTGCTGAAGATTTGCATGTGTCCATCTCAGAGAAAACACATAAACTCTTCTAATCTGGTGGTAATTAGGTATGTAAATACAGCACACACTACGCATTTCAATCAGTAAGTTGCAAATACTGTTGTATTACTATTGAAAAGACACTGTTAGTGTTTGTTAAAAAACTGTTTCAATTAACCTGTTTGCTTTGCCATCTTTGCCATTTTCTGATTCCTGGGATTCAAATTCACTGCTATTTTTGTGGTTTAGACAGCTTTTGAAATAACACATTTACAGAATTCCAAGCATTATTTCACAATGTTTGTAACAATTCAGAGGCAGAGGACAGAGAATATTTGTTATAAGTAAATAGAAGTCAGAATTTCTAAAATATTTTCACTTTCTTTCTCATTAAATATAGTGTTTCATGAGTTGCAGATTCATCTTAGTAACAGCAAGACTTACAAGAGCAGCTAGGCCACTCTGGAGAATAAGGTGGCTTCCAGAGACCATCTTCATATGCACAATAGTAGTTTTCACTTGATCCTTCTGAAAAGCTGTAACCCTCTGCACAGTGCAATGTGCAATTAACTCCTGCTTCATCTGATGTGCATATAAAATCACCATTCACAGGCTCAAAGGAAACTTCACAGGGAGAACCTACGAAAAAATGCAAAGATTTATATATTGATTAATGTGGTGAAATAACTGATCCTGCATGAAAAAAGCACTGACAGGATTTCCAAAAGTACCTAGTAGTGACTTGATCTTGCCTCTGTTGAAGTTAGTGGAAGCATTATTTGCTGCTTCCATAAAGTCAGGATCAGGCTACTGCTAAATAATTCTCAAATTCTACCAACACGATTGGAGAACCAGATATACGAAGACTTGAAATAAAAAGTTTTATGCATGAAAAACTATTTACTAAAATAATATAAAACATCAATCTAAGTTTTCACATGAACTTTTCACATGAACTTTCTAGTAATCTATGTTACATCTTGAATTCTGAAACTAAAAATTATCCATTCTGCACCATCACAGCAACATATGAATTCATCATCTCAGGATAACCTCATAACCTCAGTTGCGGTCATCCAACTAGGCTGACTGTGAAGGAGGTTGTGAACGTCTGTAAACGTTATGTCACAAACACTGAACCACAAAAAGTCTGAGGTGGTATAGACCTTGATACAATGCCAGTTCTAAGCACTGGCTGGTTCTTGCCAAGATTTAGAGCAAATCAGAGACTCATCCATTCAGAGCACATCCATTTGCAACTTACCTTTCCTGAAAGCTATAACCAAAATTCCAGTCTGCATGATTTTAAATTCTCTCTTGACTAACAGATATTTTTATACAGATGTCCAACTAATATATAAAAAGTAAAAAGCAGATACAAAGTAGATTTTCTATTTTTAATACTTTATATGCCAAATTATTGTTTGGATTTTTAAGGAAAAAGTGAACTGTGGGGAAGAGATGTCTATGCAATAAACAAAATGTACTAGTATGTCTATAGGGACAGGCATATTCCAAAATCTAAAGAGTGTTTTATTGTCTGCTGTAATATTTGCATGTAATTACAGAAAAATTGGCAGAAAGTTTTACTTTTAACTACGGATTTGAAGTAAGATTTAAGTAACACCTATTAATACATTTCACATTATATCGGCCACTGCAAAAACCCAAAAGATCAATTTCTATAAGTTTTACTGCTTAATGAATCATAATTTCAATGCTTTTATACTTAATTTGGATTTATAGAAACAAATTCACCACTGTGCTGTTTCAGTCTTAGACAATTTATTTGTCGGTATTAACAAATATTTTGATTGCCTTCAAGTTACTCCAATATAAAATGGGAATAACTAAAGGTAGAGGTGGAACAATCTTCCATCCTTTATGATATTCAGTTAAAACAATGCCATGTGGTCTTGCCCAGAAGATGAAGACAACACACCTTTGATGACAATGTGGATCTCACATGTCCTGTTATTGCCAGAAGGATCCACAGCAGTGTACTGGACTGTTGTCTCTCCTTTGGGAAAGTGATCTCCAGGTGCATGACTCCTAGTGACAATCAGTGGACCACCTAGAAGAGTTAAAAGACAATCTGAGGCATTGGTAAGTAAAAGGGCCTTGCTTGTACCCAGCCCTGACAAACGGAAAAAGAAATGACAGCAAGTCTTCAAAATTATGATTCTTAAAAATAAATAAGTAAATGGAACTGCAAAAAATCTCAAACTCCAAGGCATTAAGAGCGAACATTGGAGTTCTCTAGCCTTCTACCATCTCCTGCATGTTTTGGGGTGCACTATCTCACCTGAATTGTCTGAAAATTCTGGTTCCTCCCATGTCGCTGGGTAATCATTTTCTGCTGCTTGCATGGGTGGTGGAGATCTGCATCTGTCAACTACAGGAGGTTCTACATCTGCAGAATTTGAAGGGATGGCATGACATTAGCTTACAGAACTACTGCCACACTCAAATGGCATCTATAACCAGAAGAAGTCAGGTAAACAGCAGCTTTAAGCTCATACTGGAACATACAACAAAGGTGAACACTTGGAAGTTGCAGCAATTGGAAGATGGTGAGTGAATGGACAAAAGTAATTTTTCTGCTGAACTCATGTTTTCTGCAGTGTTTGCTTTCTACAGAGCAAACCTTGGACTGCCTGCAGGACTCCTGAATATCACAACTGTTTGACAGAAATACTTGAATAATGATTTGCATCAGTAATGTACGTGAACTTTGGAAACTTTGTTGGCATCTTTCAAGAATTAAATAGAGATTAATGATGAAGGCAGTAAGTGACAATGCAATTAAGCATTTAATAAAGCAGTGTGGGGAGAAATCTTAACCGTCAGAAAGAACAGCAGAATAAAATACACCATAAACTGAACACTGCAAGCAGTGACTGCACATATGCAAACTGTGACCCAAGAACAGCAAAGCCTTTACGGAGACGACAGTACTCCTGGGCTTATAACTGCACATATAAAGGCCACAGTGACTCACAATCTCTTTCTGCACAAATTAGGTTTCAGCTGTGACAGACAGCCTTCCCAGCAATTTTTACCAGCACTTACCAATAACCTTGACATTGAATGTACAGCTTGCCTCATTGCCTGACTTATCAGTTGCTGTGTAAGTAATGTCAACTTCGCCAATTGGGAGAAGAAATGGTGGTATAAAAGCTGGGGTAACACGAACTGAGACCTGTTATAGGAAAACACTTGTTATTTAAAAGCCAAAGCTGGTTTACATGATATTCATGTTTCAAATAGTGGACAGAATAGTATCCTTCAATGTCAAGCCTGTTCATGCTTAATGCAAATAGCATCTTAAAGTAATGAGGACGGACTTTACAAAAAAGAGTGCTCTACGTCCCTTCTTAAGTCTGCCTTCCTTAAAGCAACAGGGATTCCCCTAGTCAGGATCTGGACCCTGACCTGGCGCAGATTGCAGCACTGTGCATTAAGAAAAATCCAGACTGACCCTTGTTTGTCAATGGCACTGAGGGCACACTACATCAGCTTAGGAGCTGTTTTGTCTGCAGACAGTCCTCCAGATGCAAGGGCAGCAGACCTGAGAGAGGAATGGAGCAGGCAGTTGTTGGGCCATAAGTACTCACATATTGAGCTTGAATCTATGTATGTGTATGAGTCAATGGCCCAAAGACGCCTCAGTATGGCACTTGGCTTCTACAGTTCAATGAATGACCCTGTGTCAGCAGACCTATAGTACCTGACCATAGCTATGCCACAGAAAAAGATGTGTGAACTTAAATCTCTTTTACTGGGATAGCTCAGTTTCCTAGTGCAAAAACTCCTTCATTAAAAGCACACACAGACTCACTGTTCCTCTGCTGACTCCTGATAAAGCATTCAGTTGCTGTAACTTGATCATGCCTGAGCCTGTAGGGAATGTTGCTCTTTATGAAAACAGCTCTGGAGCAAGTTTTCCTGGTAACTCTATTTCCAGGCCTCTGACACCCATAGTAGCCAACAGCCACACTTCTGAACCCTGCACAGGAAAATCAGATTTCTCTTTCTCACCCAGGAAGCTGAAATTAGTTTTTACTTAGCACAGTGCGTACTTGTTAGCCCCTTAGATTAATGAACTGGTTTACTTCCTTCTGAGAAGAGTTTATTAAACTTCTTCACGTTCTAAGTGCTCATTTTTAAAGCAGCTGTCTTCATATTATAAACAAGAGCACATTCTTTCTTTTGACCACATATATTAACCATATGAGGTTTTATGCACTGAAACTCCATGGAGTGTTCTGTGGCTGTACAACTCTAACCAAGACAGAAAATGCTGAATTCTCAAGATACAAACTTTCTATGAGGTTTACTTCTGCTTATCAGAAGAAAGAAATTCTAGTGGATGATAAAATTAATTGAAATCAGAAAGACTGCCTCCAGTTAAATAGCTAAAGATTTTGACTTGCCTCATCGCCAGAGTTATCCTCAGCTGCTGGTACCTGCCAGCTGATATTAGCAGAGTTATGATGCTCCAGAGTCACAGTCTCAATATTATCTGGGCAGCGGATCTGAGGTGCTTCAATATCTAGACCAGAAAAAGACCATCTAGTTTTATACGTGGTATTACGGAAGTAAAACCTCTATGATGGTTACACTGAAACTTGTTACAACCACTCTTTTTCATGCTGCCTGGAATATAAATGTACATATTTTTGTAAACTTCCTGTCTCTGCCCCTTTGTAATTCTTGTCTAGAGATTCACACATGACTAGTAAATTTTCCTGTGGAAAGGACTGATCGTTGTTGCGTTTTTGTTTATCACTGAGCACAACGATATTCTGGTTTCTACATAGAACTAAAGCCCAAGGAATAAGTAAGAATTAATTTATTTTGTTACTCATCCTTTCCTTCTCTATCCTTTCCCTGTCCAGACATAGGACAAATAAAGATGAAAACATTTGTTTCTGATAGTCAGTGACTTAAAAAAACCTGAAAGTAGTTGTGACATGATATATATACTATGAACAAGACAATAGCCACTCTCAAATTCTCTGGAGCATGTTGTGGAACTGACTTAAAAGAAACAATGTCAAAATTCAGGCAGCAATTGCTGGAAACATTCTTTAATAAACTCCTGTTACAAGGTATTATGTAGGACAAATGGAGTCTTCTTGTGACATGTGACAATGCCAGAGGGTTCCAGAGGACTGGTGGTACCATATGGGTAACACCACTACCAACATTTACACCTCAAGATTCTCTGACAAACTTGAAGTACTACTTCAGTTTCCTGGCACAGGGCCTCCCAAAACATTTGTGGTCAGGTTATTTTATTGCTGTGGTGTTGCTTGATAAATGGTCTCTAGACTCATAAGACAAGGACACATTTGGCTCTGAACTCATCTGTGCCCAAGAGGCTTTAAAACAACTCAGAACTGATATCACTTATATTTTTATTATGAAATAGTTCCAGTAAAGACATAACTTGGGCAATTAAACGACATAATTAAGAATGCAAAGCAATAAATACATGTGATTTTGCCTTCCTTTCAACTCACTCAAATGAAAATTTTATTATAAATGTACTCTTATAAATAACTACCAGTTATGGTTCATGCTCCCTTGACCACAGCCTTCAGGCTGGGGCAAATTCCACTTAAAAGTGAAATTCTCTGAAAGGACTAATAATAAATAAGTCATAAAGAAAACGGCTCTTTTGAACTGGCCAAATATGTTGGCAGCAAAACAGAGAAAGACAATAACAAGAACGAAAGCAATTGAAATACAACTGTTCGTTTTTACTCAAAATGAATAACCTTCAGAGTTTCTCAGTGCCTCCTACGTTAGGGGTTTATGCACTGGTAATATCCAAAAGCTTGAACCCGAGCCATGATGTTTTATCTTGATCTAAGCATTTCAGCTTGTGCTGGGATCCCATTGAATATTAAAAACTGTGGTTTGGCCCAGGTTTACACAAGAGATTCAGAAAAACAAATGTGCTGCATCACAAAACGGGAAACAGTATGTTTAAAGAGAGAGAGAAAATCTTCCTGGCCTCTACAGGCCTCCCCGTTTCTGCAGCGACCTGGCATGATGACTGCCATAACTGTTTTCTATACTGTTCCAGCACCCAGTGGCTGGCGAGAGCCCCAGTTTGGGGGGAAAGCAATAATTCTCAGAGCACAATAGTTCACAAAGAGGTGAAGAGCATACTCCCAGACAAACTCTTGTTTTTATCCTGCCATCATCCAAAGCCAGACCCCTTCCAGTTCAGTTATGCATGTGTGTAAGGGAAAAAATAACCTACTGCTCCTGGAAGAAGTGGGTGAACATGGCAGAACTGTACTGAAATGCATGTCACCATCTTCTGCCAACTTTACACTCTGTGTCAGCAAATGCACTTGGTGTTAGCCAATTTTGGTCTTAACTCTAATGCACTGTTTCTTGGGGCATATAAACAGCCATAGCCACACAAAGACAACTGAAATGAACATTTCTTTATAGTCTGTCTATCAGCCAGGGCTTACACAGCCTTTACAGTTTTTCTCTGACTACAGGGTTTACCTAAATTTGTGCTAAACCAGTCATAATAGTATTATCACTGCTATTTTACTAGAGGTGTGGGTTCCACTTTGGATATTTTTAAGTTACAAGCTTTTACCTCTACTTTGAAATTGTAAATTTACCTTTACATCAGGCCTTTTAGAGGACAGTCTCCTAACAACTGAGATATGGAGCCCAGGAGAGGCAGTTGATGATCAGCACTAGAAGATGACGCTCATGTGACCTCTAAACTCTACATTTTTATTACAAAATACAAGTAAATCTGACAGCCAAGCTATAAAGGTACAGGCAACACTTCTTACACACTGTTTAAGTTGTGCTTTCCTCAGTTCAGTCCTGTCCTTACTCAATTATTTGCTGTGTGTTTCCCTTCAATTCTGCACTCATGGGTACAGAGACATGATTTTGTGCTGGTCTCTACCTTTACACAGAGCCTCCTGGATGTTTGCACTCCATCTCCCAAATGAAATGCACCTTATTTCTTCTCTAGCTCCAGACAGGATGAATCCCTGGGGACAGCTCAGCTGGCAAACAGTCCCAGAAATGGCAGGCTCCTGCCCACATCTGGGAGGGAGAACTGTCACACCTGCTGGTTTCTGGAGGATGGGACAACGCTTTTCTGCAAGACAGCAGTAGAACAAGACTTATAACTGACAGACACAAAGTACACATTCAGAAAACCTGTAAATAAAGTCATAGGGAAAATTAGTGGGAACACAAAATATACAGTCTTTTCAAGAGTCTGTAGGGGTATGAGTGCACAAAAACATTACGACCGGATGAAACTTTGCTACTTGACTTTCAGTGCTGAATGAAATAAACAACAGCCGGTTTATCAGGTCATCTGTTGTCTTGCTCATGCTCTTCACTGAAACAGAAACATGGTAATTTTCATGCAGATCCCCTATATCTCACTCGCTGGATTTGCTTTTTTTTTTTTTCTTCTTCTTCTTTTCCTTACATCTTCATCTTTCATGGCTGCTCTGCAGTTGCATTTCCTTGCTTCTATGAAAACTAGACCACAGCAGGAGAGAGGTAAGAGAAGAGGTATCTGTAGCCTTCTAGAGCTTCTATACTCTGTCTTGAAATAAGAAAGAGAGAAGAAGAAGGATACTCTGCCATGAACTCTTTATAGGTTAGGGATAGGACACGTGATTCTGCTTACTGCATTCCAAACCAAATGAAATTGGACTTGATCTTGTCTGTGTTCAAAACAGCTGGGAAGACTCAGGGTGACCATAGGAAGCAGCTGAGCTCTGTAAAATCAGGAAGGGTTGATGGTTGCTTAAAGGTTTAAAATGGAAGTTCTGAACTGTTTTGTTACAAGGGTTCATTACAAATCCTGAAGACCATCTGCATATTGTATTTAAACAGGTTCACAAAACTTTGTTTCATTCTTAAGCTGTTGTTTTTAGGAATGTTATTTTTACTTCAAGTATGGTGGCATTAACAAAGAGGGCCAGAAAGGGTGTCCCATGAATGCAGTTTGTACACTTTCAGTACTGTTTCTTACGAAAGATAATGGGCAAACACACTTCAAAAATACTTCCTTATTCAGGAAGAAGGCAATGAGAAGACTTGTAACTCTTTATAATTCATCAGTGAAGAAATCAGACAGGCCTTTACACCAAGAGCACACGAAAAACAACCCAGCCCAGCTACACAGAAGGTAAGCTCCCCCGAGCTCTTAGGAATGGTTTAATGACAGAAAAGTGTTTTGATTCACATTCAAAACACTTCACATTCCTTTTGTCTCCTGTCCTTTCCCAAAACATGCAGAGAGTAACTGAAAACTGGTTTTTACGCATGAAACTAATTTAAAGATTCTAAGCATTCTGTGTATATCCTGAAATTTAAACCTCAATACTGAAATGTTTTTAAAATCTAAGCAATTAATAATTGCACTTCATTTCAACAGGATGCACAGGTCACAAGCACTTCTAACACATTTGTTCCATTCAGGCAGATACTGTTGGCTCTGCAACGTAGAACAACTCCATCAGGAAGTAAAACCTCAAACACTAAGTTCTGGTTGCTCACCACATGAAGGTAACTGACAAATAGCAAAAAGATCACAGTTTTTAAAAACAGTATTTGAAGAGACAAGCTAAAAGCATTAAAATGTATACTACTCTGGGAACAAGTAGAGAAACTGTGAAACATGCAAGCATGAAAAGAAGAGAAAATTGCAGCTCTTTGGGAAGCAAAAACAGCTGGGCCTCTTGCTTGACACACCTCCAGCTACACTAGAAAAATCCAAGTAGAGCACAATCCTGAAATGCCTGACAAAACTCAGGGTAAAATCTGGTATATCTAGCCCAAGAGAATTTCTTCTAAGTAGGACAGGTTTTTACCAGAAAAAGCAAATGTAACAGTGTTGTTTAGATTTTTTCATGTGTGCTCAATTTCAGAATTTGGTCAGGCTGATCCAAAACTCTGGAATTCATTAAGGGTAGAGGGATATACATGGCATTAGTCATATCGATAGGGAATTAATATAGAAGATGTATTTCTAAGGAGAGACAAGAACCTGTTTTCACCTGCAACCACCTGTGATGAAACACAACACTTTTATAATTCTTAACATCAAAAGGAACTTGGCATATGAGAAGATTACAAGCAAATCATGCCTCTTTCCTTCAATCCCTTTGCCAAGACTGTTCCAGGGAAAAAAACTGGCCAGCTGCAATCAGAAGTGAGAAACAGTAATTCTTTCAACACTAGATGGCATCAACATCCAGGACATAATTTCTATTTTTACTTCACTAAACCTCAAACAAAGAAAGGAGAAAAGCATCTTGCAAAATTTATTAATTTTAAAGTTATTGATATTAAACTTTTGCCAATGGGTAGGAAAGACAAGAACATGACTGGGGGGGTTTTCTGGTTTTGTTTCTTTCCCCCCCCCAAGCTGGACAAATTACAAAGCAGATATCTTGTTTGTAAGCCACCTATAAAATATCTGTAGCCTACTCAAAAGTAGCTCATTGCTAATAATATCTTTAATGGAAAAGGAAAAAATTAAAACACGTGTAATATCCAAGCTTGCATTACCTTCCAGTCTCTCGGAAAGGGATGCATGGCAGCAGACCCCACAGAAGTGACTGTAAACAATCCAGGCAATGTTATGCTACAGTGTCAGTGATGGTTACAGATGGCTGTGGTGCAGTCTCAGTGAGCTAACTTGCAAATATGGCAAACTTTGTGCTGATGAGCAGTCAAACCAAAAAGCATTCAAAAAACCAGCTAGAAGAATAATCTGAGGTCCAAGAAATCTGTTTCAAGAGTCTCTTCAAGACTGAAGAGAACTCCAATTTTCTAACAGAAGGATATGAAATTGATAAATTATCCATTACGAAAGCCTAAATACAGCAGGATTTCCAACGCCTTTTATATAGCAAATGGTAAACAGTAATTAGGAGCTCTTTGGACTAAAAATAAAAAGACAGTACCTCCATGTCAATGACGATAATTAAGAAGATGGCTACAAAGGGCAGCTTCTGAGGAGAGTACGATATCAGTCTTCTGATACACATCCTTACCTGCATAAAGCTTCACACATCTGTATTGAACCAGAATCTCAGCAAGCTTGTTCTAGACACCCATCACAACAAGAAGAAGCAGAGATGCTTCCCAGCTAACACTCTTTCCTTTCTGACAACCAAAGGTAACTTTCCCACTAGATTTTTCAGACTCAGCAAAAATAAGATAATGCCATGGGTAATCCAGGAATGGAGGCAATATCGCATGGTGTGAAGAAATCTTCTGACAGAGAGTAGAGCTGGATTTTATTAATCAAAATGCTAAGCTAGGAAGGATGAATTCAACTGATGAATACGGTTAATCTTCTAATTATAATATTCCAACCGGATTTTAGGGTCCCTTCCTTTTGAAGTTAATTGAAGTTTTTCCACTGATTTTAACAGAAGAAAGATTAGGATCTCTTAGCAAACTGTCTTGTTAAATTAATTCTTGTGGATTATTTTCATCATTTTAGAGAATGTACTTGCAGTTAGAAATTTATGCTTGTCTCGCACAAAGTCCACATTTTTAAGATTGCAATAAACCAGTAAAGAAATAGCCACAGGTTCAAGTGAAGTCACCCCACTGCCATTGCATTTACTGGATCCAGGTGACATATACTTCACCCTGACTTTAGTCAGCCCTGGAGCACTGGATCAGCTTCTGAATTGCTGGACTTGAGACTTGTGCTTTTTTTTTTCCCTTCAGTCTATGCTTGAAAACGTTTCAACTGTATTTCATCATCTTACTTTTCAAAGTTAATTCAATTCACTAGTCCTAAATGGATAATTCTGAAATATACAGTCCTTTATTTCTGGAACAGTACTACATGTCTAGCTATCCCTGCACAGCTGGTGTGATCCCCGAATCCTGACTCAGAAGTGCTTAGTTCCTAACTTGTGTAATGTGTTATTTCCTTGCTGTGAGTCCAGCTTAAGTGGCAACTGCTGCACCTTTACTCGAGTAGTTTACACAGGGCCTAGCTAACACAACCTAGTTATGTCAGCCTGCAGATCAACTTCAGCTTTATGATGGTAACTCAAACTACTAGTTGTTCATATTCAACCCCTAGTATAGACCTACTGCTTCTATGTTTCTTGTAACATGCTGTGTGACAGTGTCTGACACTAACGAGATACAACAACCTTTCAATAATCAGCAGTCCACGTTGGATTCAAATGATAATCTGTCCACTTTCTCCATTTACAAATTCCTTTGCCCTTCCCCAACTTCTAAGACCAGCATAAAACATCCATAGATAAATTCTCATTCGTATCTTAGCTTCACCAGTTATCAAAATATGGAGAAGTTCTCATCTGTGACAGCATTTCAGACAAGAGGGTACTCAAACATGAACAGAGAGAGTTAGATCAGATACCTACCCACACACTTTGGCTCCTTTGAATCCCACTGAGAGGTTCCCTGGCAGGTGAGTTTGCTGTTTCCTTCAATTTCATAGCCCTCATTGCAGGTCACAAAACATACTGTCTTATAGGAAATATCAGCTGTTGAACAATTAATGTGTCCATTTTGAGGAGACTGAAGTTTAGGACATGTTCGAACTGCAAAGGGAAAAAAAATCACCAGTTCACTCTCAGCACTGACTGTCAGTGGAGTTACACTACTTTGCCCAGTTTTTTGGACATGGAAGAGATACTGTCTTGCACAGTAGTTACAGCAGTTTGTATGATTTTAGGGAATAGAGCTAGTACAGAGCGGATTTTTTCAAAGGCTTGACACCTTCCTCTTCTGGAAACAGTCTTACATAAAATGCATGAGGCTGGGCACGCACTTCCAAGTTCACCCAAGCACTGATGCAAGCCCAAGCTAACAAACTAACTGTGCATCTGGCACACAGTGTGAGGCCTGGGCTGGTAATGCCTATGAGCCTTCAAAACAGGACAGCTGCAGGCTAGTGGAATCCTGTGGAAAAGAGTGTGTCCTTGGGAGTTTCTAGTTTCCAACAATGCCTGAGAATTCTTGGGGGGGATTTCCAACTGGCAGGCTGGTATGGGCTGAGTACGCACCAGGGAACAGGCTAAGGGCTTATGAACAGATTGGATGACAGTGTCCTGGTACTCAGAAATGTTCTCAGGCACTCTAGATTGCATTCACAGGATACAGACATGTGTAAGCCTCAGCAAATCAGAGGAGAAGATGCTCGGCATGCTGGAGGAGACAAAGAGAGGAGGAAGGAATTTTTATGGCTTGTATACCAGGTCCATGAAAGATGAAAAGGAACAAATCAGGCTGCTGCTGAGACAAAAGAGACCCTTTCAGGTGTCAGGCATGGAAATAGTCCTGCCTGCTGCTCAGCACAGAGGCTTTTCTCCGGTAATGTCTTGCAAACACTGAAAGCAGTGTGATTCCAAGGAGAATGCAGTCCTGTGCAGGATGTGTATGCAGAAAGGGAAGCAGGCAAGTGAAGAGTGATCCTCAGATTGTCTTACGGTTTTACTGCTGAATCCTGATGCTGCAATATAGCACAAAACTACTCTGTAATTAAGATTGATCCCAAAAGAGATGAATGATCATAGTAAGAAAAAAGTAGCACTGGTATGACCTGGATTCATGTTCTTTGTTTCAATGCCATAACCTCAAGATTTCATAGTAGGACCTCTTTCCTTTGTCCTGCCTTTTCAGTGCAGTTCCTTTTCAGCTAGGATCTCATGCTCCAGCATTTTTGCCCTTCATCCCCTCCAGACAAAACTCTGAACTACATACATGCTGCCTGGCCTTTGGGTCCCTCAAACAGCTAAGCTGTACACACCTACTGGGCATGAGTATGTGATGATGATGATACACCAATAACCAGCTACTGACTTTCCAAAATGAGTGGAAAACTCTTTTCTAAAACTGATCTCAGCTGAAGTTGGCAAATACTGTTCAGTATGTTCAAAAGAGGAATAAAAACACATACAGGCAAATGGTGTGATTGCTCGAAAATATACCTAAGAAGACTGCATTTCCCTAAACTCACAGAATGGTGAAGTTTTGAAGGGGCCACTGGAGCATATCTAGTCCAACCTCTCTGCTCTACATCAGTCATCCTTGAGCACACTGTACAGGGTTGTGCCCAGACAAGCTTCGAGTATCTCTAGTGAGGGAGACTCCATAACCTTCCAGAGCAGCCTGTTCCAGTGCTCAAGTCACTCTCACTGTGAAGAAGTTCTTTCTCATACTCAGGTGGAACTTGCTGTGCAACAGTTTCTGCCCACTGCCTCTCCTTTTATTGCTTGGCACCACCAAGAAGAGCCTAGCTCCCTCCTCTTCAGATACTTAAATACATTGATAGGATCCCCTCTCAGCCTTCTCCAGGCTAAACAGGTCCAGCTCCTCCAGCCTCTTATCCCTTCCTTACAAGAGGAAATCTATTCTCATTTGACTGTTTTCCACAGCTTCTGTTCACCTTGCTGGCAGGAGGGCAACTCCTGGTAATGGGTGGCTTCAAAGAGCTGCACAACTTCTCTGCTGTGGTTTGGGAAGCTGATTTTACCAATTACCCTAATCTTGCTGCTGCCAGGTAGGAGGCAAAACATGATCTCCTTTACAAATGCACTCAAAGGGAAATCAATTGGCAACCTCCCCTTTCTCCAGTAATTGTTTACTCTGCACACAAGTGGACACCACTAGAAACCTCAAACTAATTAAAGGGCATGTAGCCTGAGTGCTCCTTCAAATGAAAGCCAGCTCTGTAAATGCCACTAACTACACAGACTCTGAAAGCTACAAACAACCCATGTTAAATAATGTCTTCTGGTTTTTTAAACAGCTGTGGTGGCACCTAGGGAAAAAAAGCCTGTAGCAAAACCTATGTATATGGGATAAGAAAGAAGGAAAATAAGCCAGATGTACCTAATATATCTTTATATTACCACCGTCTCACATCTACTCTCTGAAAGTATTACTACTCTTGTGCTTGCATATACACAGGCATTCTTTAGGAAGCATATTTAAATCCTGAAATGCTCATTTGGTGGGAGGCACTCTGAGCTTCAGAGCAGCTTTGTAATATGCTGTATCTTAACTCTAGCAGGCAGAGTAAGAAAAACATATTTACAGCTGAACCTCACATCTTTTATACACAAGAAAGTAGGCTTGCTCTGTTATGGTATCTAGAGAAGTAGAAATACCCAATCTGCAGTAAAAAGAAACAAATTCTACCAAACTCTATGACTTAGGAACCCTGAATGATTAAAGAGCACTGAGGAGGCTCTTGGCAATGTCAATGTGCCTACAGAGAAGGCAGACCCTTCACTACTAGCTGTCTAGATGTTTCTTCTGAAAGGACTACACAGCTGTAGTGCTCTTGCCTCCTCAAGTGTTTCAGTGTTCACACTTAATCAGTGTCTCAGCATGGCTATGGCAGAAACCTGTAACTGAGCTCACGTTACCTCGGTCATGGTTCCAAGCATTAAACACCAACCCATCCTCTTATCAGTAACACATTTTCCATGACCAAAAACCATTTCCATAAAACCAGTGAAAACAACAACAACAGCAATAGGAGTATATTCTGCTTGCTCTGGGGTTTTCCCTAATATTTTTTTCTGGATTAAATATATGGTTTGCGGTTGTTTTTTTCCTGGGTCACTGTTAATTGCATGACATATGACTGGATTAATCACTTTCTAATAGCACAGCAGATTTTAGCTAGCAAAAGAACTGAGGAGTATTTAATGTCAAAATCCAAAGCAGTGCAAAGGGATTTTCCTTCACTCTCCCTTCCTAATTTATGTGATAAAATACTCCTGGGATTAACAAGACAGCTATAAACCATGCCTTTGATCTTTCTCCCTTTCATAGTCTGAGTGAATCAACACTAGCAGATCCAGCACATGTAACAGTGGGATTTTAAAATTTTTTTAAATTTTTTTTATTAGAAGTCTTCAGTATGATGGACAACAGCACAAAAAAGAGCAAAAATATATCCTTCCAATGCTTCAAAGGGTATTAGCCGAATATCAAGACAGCATCTCAATGCAGACTTTCCCCCCACCTTCCAAATTCTCTGCTAAAGAAAGATCACACCCCAATACCAATTAGGTGAATTCCTTTAAATGCTCCAGCAAGATTTTCAAGTACTAGAATCTTCCCTTCTCCATGAAAGAGAAGATGAAGGATCCCTTCTTTGTGGCTGACTGCAGCTTTTCCCAGATTTTTTGCACAAGTGGCTCCTGTGTGACAGAAGCTTTGACAGTGGGCGCTCTTTCCCAGTATCCCGGTCTGCCTGAAGCAGCATGCACCTCCAGTCTATGTTTTGACTGCTGGAAAGTCTACATCTCCAAGTCCTGCTACTCAAGATACCCTCATGTTACTGGCCAGCAACTTATTTTCTACTGAAAGCTTCTCCTTCCTGCCTCTTGTCACTGGAAGCTAAAAAGGGAACCTAAGATTTCCAGGACTATTTGAAGAAAGGTCCTATAAACCTAAGCAGAAGTAAACTGCTATAGGAAGAATGTCCCAAGAGACTGATCTCTAGCTCATTCCTCCTTCCAGAACCGTAAGTTGCTGTTTCTTTAAGGGCTGCAGTGTTTGCTCTACTGTCACTAAGTGCTAATGCCTCCAAAGATCAATCTTGCCTTCTCTGAACACAAGGCCAGGGCAAGAATTACAGAATGAGCTGAGGGCTTTTTATTTACTAGCTTCCAGTGCAGCACACTAATGTCAAGGGCATTCAAGCCAAGTTAAACATGCTGAACTGCATCTTGCGGCTGTTGAGGAGATAAGGGCTTCTACCTGGTTTATTCTTTTTCATTCTCTCCTTGGGAGACATATCAGACAGGTATACACACATGGAACTGCAGTGTTCATTCTAAATCATCAAAAACCCAACCTCAGGCAGAGAAAATAATAGCAAAACAGAAAATCCAGAAATAATGTTTTTCAGGATGCTCTTCTTGTATCTCCTCCTTTTCACGCCTGCTTCTTTTCTGGCTAACATTCTTTTATAGTGAACTTCCAGGATATCGTCATTGAAATTCCACTCAAAATTCTTCTGAAGACCCTGCTCAAGTCCCCAGATATTCCTATTTTCGGTAAGAAGAAATTGTAAGAAAGCAAACTGGAATTCTCCCATGGCAAATGTCACCCATCACCAACACCGCTCTATGCTGAGAGTCTGGTGGATGTTCTGTAACTGCCATGTGGCAAGGTCTTGTCACATATTTAAATACTTGGTAGGTTCATTGGATTTACACAATGTAGATACAAAATTCATAGAAATTAGGTGGAGAGAGGTGAAGAGAGATTTAAGGAAGGAGACTGTGTATTCACTTGCAAAAGACTGTCTGCCTAGTAAATCTTGCTCTGCTTTTTCTACTGTAGAAGTCCTCCTTCTGTTTTAGGAAGGAGGGAAACAGAGTGATTGGGGCGGCCGTCAACCTTTGGAACTTTCTTTCACACAAGGACTGACAGGATCAGATCTTCACACCCAACCATGTAGTCAGTAGAGAACACCACTGTATGGAAGGAACAACAGAAAAAATACTTTTCAAACGCATACCTCTGCAAGTAGCCTCTGATCCAGACCACTGCCCATTTGGTTGACAAAGTCGGATGCTACTTCCCACGAGATCAAATCCTGCTCTGCATCGGATTCCACAGGCAGCATTAAAGAAATTGTTGCAGACATTCTGGACAAAGTGGCCATTTTCAGGGGGCTTCAGTTGAGGGCAGTGAACAACTAAATAATTAAACAGGCACAATAAAGTGGTTACTAGCTGGAGTGCAATAGGCCACTGAAGGAAAACGTTCTTTTAAAATTTGTAACTCAGCTTGCACCTTGGCATTTTTGCTGGTTTGGAACGACAGAGAAAATCTTGCATGCAATTTGACATGTCCCTCACAGAACAAACCACATAAAAAAATTGTCCCAGCACTGCATTGTGCATTCCATGGGTATTCTGTTCCTGGATGGAAACACTTACCTTCACAGGTTTGTCCTACAGCACGGTACCCCTCCTGGCATGTACAATCCTCAAGGGAGGTACTTCCTGGTGGAGAAGTGTGATTCTCATCAGGACATGAGATGCAAGTGCTGATTCCACCTGGTGAACCTTCAGGCTTGTACGTTCCTGGTGGACAAGCTTTCAGCAAAAGAAAACAGAAAGGAGTTCAGGACATTCACCTTTCACCCAGCATATTTTTTCAGGTGTGTTGTTTTACTCTTTTTACATTATTCATTTGTCTATTCAGTGTCACTTAGGGCAGGAGCATTCTCCACTTAAAGTACTGCAGAGTTCTTAAGAGGTTTGAACTAATGCCTACCAGACTCAGTGGAGTTATCTACAGTAACTGTCCGGGGACTGACATTAAATCCATGATTAATCATCATGGAAAGAAACCCAGACCCAGAAGACACACCAGATATTCACTGACATAACCTGTGCAGACCTTATGAAGACATTCTTGATTCAAAAGCGTAAAAAATTAGTTCAGACTAAATCCTTGCCATTCAAAACTATACAGATGTTTAAATACATACAGATTCATAGTAAAAAGCTAATATAAGCCAGCAAAAGCCCCTGCCTTTGCTTTACATATTACGGTCATATGATATATATGATCTATATAATAGATGTGCTAAAATGTGTGAGGCACAAAACAATGAAGGAATTGATCAAAGCAACTACTCCTTGAAGCTTTTGCCCTCATTTATATTGCATTTCATATTTTTAATTCTGCGCAGCTACACACACAAGCTTTAAAAACCATTCCTGATGTTTTTAAAGGTGAGGTTTCCTAAGGCAGGGAAAATTCATAGGGAAAAGGCACCTCTCACCAGAGAACTTCAGATTGGCTTGATAGCTCTGAGTCTTACTGCTCTCTGCCTTGAATTCTGTTCTTCGGGAAATCACAGTAATTATTTGTGTTTCTTTCACAAGACGTGTGAATTAGGGGAGTGACTAATCAACAGGTGCTGCTAAAGGGAAGTTTTGATTGACCAGATTACCATTTGAAACAGAACTCAAACACACTTGTGCTGAAAAGTGTAACTCCTACCGAAAATGCAGGAAATATTCTGAGAAGGTTATGCAGTATTAACACTGACACCCAGCCAAAAAAGCTCTCACTCCATTAACTTCACTGTCAACCAAATGGCCGCATTTTCTCCTGCAGACTGCAGGTCAGGCTCTCATATTCTCCCCTCAGTACAGTCAATTTGTAGCATTTGATGTAGCTCTGAATGGTATAAAGAACTATACAACCATAAACACACTCAAGTGACTTCCTCCCTACACAGCTGGGTGTGCCCTGCCTCTGGAGCTGGTCTCTCCTACGGAGCTGTTTCTCCTGGAGTTCAGACACTCTGGCAGTATCACTCTCTTCTTTTCTGGATATTCTACCAGCTCTGTCTGTTCTGCTTGTTAGATGCTAAGATGCTCTGTCTCTTGAAAACTTACTGCTTTCCAGGGAACTGGGAAAAAAGCCACCAGAAAACAAAGAAGAAAGAAAATCCACTCTCCTTTTTCCTCACCTATCATGAGAGAATTGACTTTCATAAGCCAAGTTTTACGGAATACACCTTCAAAAAATCAGCCAATATGAACAGGTGGTACTTTCCAGAAGGAGGATGGGTTTTTTGGATAGCTTCCAGAGAAAATAGTTTTGTTTGCTTTTCAGAAAACTTTGAGTATTTTTTTTTTTTAAGAAAGCAACTGAGTGGCTTCCAGGTAAGAGGCAATTTTGTGTGCTGTAAGTTGGATTCACAAATTTGTATTTTAAACACACTTTTAAAGAGACAATGAAAATGCCTATGCAGTAAGGGATATAAGTACAAAATGAAGCATTTCAGGAAGGAAATAGGGCAGAAAAATCCTGTCAGATTTAGAGCTGGGAATTTTTATTTTTTGTTTTGGGGTTTTTAGAAAAGTATTTTGAAAAAAAATGTCCCTTTCCTATAATACACCCGTTCTTCCCATCTAAGACAATCCTCTTGGAATTCTACTGCCTGTTTCCTTTCTTCTGTGCAGAAACTCCCATCTTGGACATCACATGTCTCTGAAATGTTCTCTCCTGCTTTAGATGATCAGAGTATCAGAGGTATTACTCTGAAATCTCTGAAATACTTCCATCTGGCACTTTGTGGAAGTCTCTGTGCATTCTTTTTAAAACTGTATCCAGCACAAAGTGATGAAGTGCATCCAAGAGGATACAGGAAAGAGTGAAAATTAAGCATCACAGGGGACCTGCTCTGTGACAGAGCTGCCCTCCATATGTCAGCTGAAGTAAATTAGTCTCTCCTTTTCCATGTAAGGCATATAAAATGACATCTAAACTAGGTGTTTTATTCCAAAAAATCCCCAACCGTAAACTAACAAACCTCCAACCTAATTTTTCTCCTCCTTTCAACCTCACCTTAGACAAAAAAACCAGCAGCAATTTTGTCTTTCTGGTCTTTGTGTTTTGAGAACTATGGGATAAAAATTATCACCCATTCTATGATGTGAGCATGTTTAACAATAAACCCAGTAATTTGCTTAGAGCTTTGAATCAGCCTGGCTTTGAAGAAAATGATTAATTCTGAAATCACACTTACAATTTGCTCTTTCCAGTCAAGCAGCAGGAGGTAAATAACACTGTTAAAATGGTTATTAATGTCTCTACCGAGAAAAACATGTTTTCTCAAATGTCCTAATTCTTTTTGTATGCTTCAAATGCTTATCACTGCCTTTACAGGAAGTTGAACTATATCCTAACTTGGCTTTTTATGTGGAATTTTTTTAAGGTCTGAATCCCTGCTCATGGATCCCACATATGCCCTAGACATATTCAAACTACAAAACTCCACACAAGTTACAATCAGAATCTTTGCCAGAAAGCACTGGCTTACAGAGAAATTTCCAAGAGTGTGAGATCACACAATCTATCCTGAAGTAGAAGAGATGGTTTAAGAATAGAGCATAAGCACACTGTGCACTTCCATCACAGTGACAGAGGTTAGCCTGGCCTCAGCTCACATTAAAACCATCCAAAATCAGCTGTGGATGAGCAGAGCCCCGGCCATCTGCTCTAGACCGCCCACACGTGACCCAGCTAGACTGCAGACCCATCCCAGCCAGCACTACAGCACGGCACAAGCCTACACTCAGTGATGGACTCAAAGCTAAGCCAGAGTTTAAGGGGCTAACACATCTGAGGAGCATACGTGGCTCAATCCATGAAGGATCATACAGTAAGGAATTTTTTCCAAGGACCAAGCAGTGCCAAATTTCATTCTAGCCACCAGTATGCATTTAGCAACTCTATGCCAGCAAAAAACTGACTACAGGGAAAGATGATATTCTTCAGTGCTAATCCATAAAAACAATAAAAATTTTTTTTCAATGTTTGCTTCCCCTTTCCAGCAATGTCACAGCATAAAAAGCCTCAGAGCAGTGTGTGAATAAACCCCAGCATAAATAAGCACCAATCCGGCACTGTCAAGAATGACAAAAAGAGGCAAGAATTTAAAAACAGGAAAACAATTTTAACAGTATCAGCCTTTAAACAGAAAGGACACTCATGTGCACATTGCATACATGATTTCCTCAACAAAAATGTGAATTTTGAACCATGTTGTTCTCCGCCCAGTAGTGAGGGGAGGAGCAAGGAAATGCTTTTTGTTTGATGTAATTCTCCTCTTGAGACCAGAATAGTGAACACTGAGTTACACCAGAGGATTACCTCTTTGTTAGAGGATATCTGGAAGCAGGGATTAATGTGCTAACTCAAACAAGCACAAGGCCCAGATTCCCCAAGCACACAAAGATGGCTCACATGGAAGTTGTCATCAACAACCTGCTCTCATAAAATGGTAGGTATTCATCAAGAAATCACATGCAGATTCTATTGTCTGTAGTAATGACAGTGCTGCAGTGACAGCTGAAGTAAATTAGTCTCTCCTTTTCCATGTAAGGCATATAAAATGACATCTAAACTAGGTGTTTTATTCCAAAAAATCCCCAACCGTAAACTAACAAACCTCCAATCTAATTTTTCTCCCCCTTTCAACCTCACCTTAGACAAAAAAACCAGCAGCAATTTTGTCTTTCTGGTCTTTGTGTTTTGAGAACTATGGGATAAAAATTATCACCCATTCTATGATGTTTCTGACTTTCTGACCAGAAAGTCACTTTCTGACCAGAATGATAATGAATGCTTACTTCAGCACGCCTCCTGCATTTTCCTCCTTAGATATGTTCTCCTAGAGCATATATAACTAACTGAAAAATTATAACGAAATCTATCCTGTCTCTTCTGGTTTTGAACATTACTGGGCTGGATGACATCTTGGGCCACCAGTGGAATGCACACAGAAATCACTAGAAAAGAAATATGACAGGGGTTTTCTAGAAACAAAGACCCACAGGACAGACAGAAAAACATTCTGGTCAACTAACCATATTGATAGCATAACTACATGTTAAGACATTGTTTGAATCTAAACAACAGAATGTTAGAAAGGGCCACTAAAAAAAATAAAGAACAGACTTTAAAATTCAGTAGGAATTCTGTTCTGCCTTCCTACAATAATGAAATAATAGACATTTTAATCTTCACACAAGAAGAATTTAATGTTGTAAAAGTGACAACATAAACAAAGCTTTATTTCAAAGATTCACCAAACAATTAATATGTATTATCCAGTTTGGCTTTTTTAACACTGCAAATACTAAAGCCAGCAGCAAAGTTAAGCCAGCCAGCATTGAACCCTCACAAAGGCATAAAGACTCCAGCCTGGACTTAAACAGGCAGAGATCATGTGACAAAGGGTTCTTCTACTCTGTGGCACAGGATCACATTTCTTCCCCTAAATGTACAAGTAAAAATTTTAAGGATAAACATTTCTGCCTTAAAAATGTACAACTTTCAAAATCCTGGGACAGCAGGCAAACTCAATTTCCTCTCGAACTACACTAGTGCTCTAAGTCACTGAAATGGAATTATTCTTCAATTATCCCAGTGTTAAGAGAGACGAGACTCAAACTCCATGTATTTCAAAGATTAATTTGAGGGATTTTGTATTTTCTTCAATGCATAATTTCTCCCACTAACTACCTTTACTAAGTAATCCCTGGCAGGAGCCATTTTTTCCACACTTTATGCTAATGAAGGATCCGATTAAGGGTTTATCTTTTGCAGGATATGGCAGGAATCAGCTAGGCAATATCCTACTCTCTCCTGCATCCACCTGAGCTCTATTCATACACAGCTACTCTGATGTCTGTAATCTATAATTCTCATTTTTTCCCCAGAAGTGCAAAGCCTAAATGAAATGACACCTTGATGCAAATCTTAAATAGCCTTTATAACTCAGTCTCCAAACATCTTCAATGAAGAAAGAAAGCCTAGTTTTTCATTTAATCGAGTCGTGACTTATGATATTGTAATTATTTTTATGACACTGATGGCATGGATAGGTACTCAACACATATGCCACAGAATCAGAGTACACCATGAATACCTGAGAAAAAACTGCTCTGGTAACTGTCTTTGCCATTAGTCATGTTTTAAATTTGCCACCATGAATAGACCTGACAATAAAACTTTGTTATTTTACTAAATGGGAATTAAAACTTGAATAATGAAGGATATATGGAAAAGTTACAGTACAGTATCATGTGCTACATCTTTCTGCTTTCATATCTGCAACTCCCAACATGACAAAGTACTACACTATCAAATTTGTCTAAGGGCCAGGCACATCCTCTCTTAGAAGCAGCAGTAGGAACAAGAGGCTATAATGAATTTCCTTTGACAATAGCCTGCCAAATAAAATACTCTTTACGAGGACAAGCCATGGTGTCACAGAGGAAATGGAGATCCCCATTCCACACCAAGCGGTCAAAGACCTCCTGACACTTTCCTACTTACTTAGGAAGGAACTTACTTCTGCTGAAGCAGAAGAGGAGTTTGGGATGTTCTGCAGTACTAGCATACAGTGTTGCTCAAACCTCCCTCCTGCCTCCAAAACCTTTCTGCTGCTGCTGCTGCACACTTAATCTGTGAGTGACCTCTGCAATGGAAGGACCTAAGTAACACGGGAGCCCACAGCTTTATGGAACTCCCCAGTCCTCTGCCATCTCCATGTACTTCACAGTGACATCTCTTGGGTTTTGCTGCAACCATTTTATGAGCCGTTCTCAGCATGTGCCAGCAGGATTACAGACCACCACGACCTCTAAAATATACTTCACTGGACTTGCACACAAAGATCTTTAAGCTTGCTTCTCAAAGACTTTCCACACAATGGGTTCTCCATTGTACAGATTACGTCCAGAAATTACAGCTTTTGTTGTCACATTTAATTATCTAGGAAGATGGTTTTCCTTAAGATCTTCTGTATGGTAGGTTTGTCAGGTTGGCCACATTGTGATTATGAAATGCCTTTAGAAAGATAAGGGAAAAACATCTAAACTTCTGGCAGATACAGTAATCTACCTTTCTGCAGTTTGCAACATGTATGATGCTACTGGGAAAAAAAAAAAAAAAAAAGAGGTAAGAGCATGCTAGGATTACAAAGAATAGGCAAGGAAGTGGCTTTAATTAAACATTTGACATGTAAGACTTGCACAAAGACTGCAAAGGAAAACCCTAAGCTTGCCTTCATGTGTAGGGATCAGGGAAAGATTTCTAAGTCGTAGCATGTTCTTCAGCTCTTTAATATCTCCTATTATCCCCAGCATGTGCTCTGCATTAATTTCAGACAGCATTGAACCTGCTCATCCATCTGCTCTTCGTCAGTATTTTTCAAGTATCCTTCTCAAAGCAACATGATTAGCAATTTAACAAGCTAGATGTCTCTGTTCCTATTTGATGTATTTTACTCCATCTCCTTAGTAGTTCTACAAATTTCTCTAAAGCAAGGGCAGCAGGAAACAATGAAGAAGTTAAGCTATGTCTCTACATGGTACATAGAGGATAGTCCATTCAAACCTTATAGTTGAGGTTATAGACAGCAAAATTGCAATATTCCACTACCAAGTAGGCTGCAGCATTTGCCATGACACTTTGAGATTATTTAGCTCTAGATTTTTAAGCACATCAAACAGTCATAACAAACTTTCAGAAGGAAAAACTTTTTCTTGATAAAAACGAGAATCTCGGATCCCCTCCCATGGGGCAGAAGATGTTGCCTGGAAGGAGATCCACTCCTTGGGTAAGCATCCCACCGTAGTACTGCAAGTATCTGCAGTGTGGAGAACAATCTGCCTGCTTGAAGAATATAAGCCCAAGGGGCACCACAGCTTTTAAAAGTTAGGATGCCAACAAGAACCTTCGCCACAGGGACGGCTGCCTGTGCTGAGCATCTCTGGGTAGGCTTGGGGCCAGCACATTTACGCAGGATTACTGCAAAGCAATGACTCCAAATGCAAAATACCCTCCTTGGTCATAGCAGCAGTATGGAGAATACACAGAAAATCCATTTATGCCCACTATTAAAACTTATTTTAAAAAACATGCCAACTAATATTTGTTTAAAGCATGGTGAGTGCCCTAAACAGATTCATCCTCGAACCATACTTGCATTGCCGGTACACAGAGCTGTGAGATGGTATTTTAAATGTTTTACAATCATAAAAACAAAGACTACTGATAAAGATGACTATATATACTTTTACAGAAGGTAACTTCTCTTTTTCTTTCAAAGCATGTGGCTTACTTAAAAATAAGAAAAAAAAATCCTGATTCCATGCCCTGTATTGTAACTTTAAAGGAAGCCTACCTATGCTTCATCCAAACAGCAAATCCACAAGACAGATCCTGACAACTTGTGCAATATCTATATAGAGAAACAGCATTCATATATTGAAATGAAACACTTTGGGTTTAAGTCTCAGTTCATTCTAGACAGTTACAGGTTTGCTGTTTGCATGGACATAAAATCCAGCCTTGGTGATACATTTGGAGGAGATATCCAAGCATACACATGCCTATCAGCTACAAATATCAGTTCATGCCAGCACTACTGATTTTTAGCACTTGAATACTGATTTATAACCTCATGTCACCGTGTATTTCTAGAAGATATCATGCTAAAAGTGTAAAATAAATTTCAAAACTACAAGAAGTCTTCTTTGGGAAATTAACTCAGTTAATATAGTTAAGTTTGCTCTGCAAATAAAGATTATTTATTAATTTATTTACACACAAGTGAAGGTTTATTGTCTAAAACTTCACGCACAGTGTGACCCTTATACAAAAGGGGATATCCAACAAATTCTGAAAATGCTTTGCTCAGAGCAGCACTGCTATACTGCGGGCTTCTCTGGACATGGTCTTTATCGTAATTACAGACACACCTTCCTCAGCAAACGTTGATCACTGCTGATGTGACAGCACATGCTACTCTAAATAGTACTGTTCTAAGTGACCTGGATAGCTTCCTGCTGTTTAAATATATAAACACTGAAAACGAGCATCACCATCCTGTCCTAGATGCACTTGTTTGCCATTTTGCTATCATTGCTGTGAAGTTACACATTTGTTTTCAGAAAAGCAAATATAAAAAACCCCAAAAAACAGACAGAGTGATATAAAAAAATTCCATTACAGAGAATCCAAACATTTTGTTTTGTTTGTGCTACACATAGTTAAGCAAATACCTGTTTGAGAGATCTAGTATCTGTCATGTTTGAAGGCACTGGAAGACCAGGGTTCTCTGGGCCTGGTCTAACCATTGCACCACGCATCAAATAACTCTACCTGTCCTTTCACCCTCTCAGAAAGGGTTCTAGGTCAAGAAGGAAAACAGAAAGACAAGAGGAGGACACATTTGCACCAATCCATCACCTACCTCCCTAACAAGAAGGACTAATAATCAGCAACTGGTGCCTAAAACTACCCCTAGGCCAGATCCAAAGTGATGGCTGCTAGATATGGAAGAGTGGAAAAGCCCCACTGGGCTGCAGTCTATGCTGCTCAGCTAACTGCTATGCGAGCTAGATGCACACACCGGGAAACAAGAAATAGAATTCCTTTATCCACAGATTGAAAGATGGACTACTTGGCAAGAGACGTGTCTGAGCTGGGATGAAAAAACCCATTCTTTAGCAACTCCTAATGTGCTACACCCAGAGGAATCTGGACAGAAGTGAGAATCTCCACTGCCTGCGACCCCTGGGACACGCTGCAATTACCACAGTCCAGCCAGCACTTGCTCAGCACAGCCTACACTTTCTTCCAGAAGCAGAGAGCAAGAGTCTCATGTTACAGCTAACTCAACACATCACCTTCTCCTGGGATTGCTCAGTTTAACAAAACAAGGAGAAGGTTTAGAAGCTGACGAAGTACGTACCCAAGCTTTGCAGCATTGATAGGTTACTGCAGTGAAGAACGTGCTTGGTAGCTCAAAATCCATTTCCACTATGTTCATCAACTCAGCAACTTGAACAGTTTTGTGTTCAGTGATTCTTGGGACTTAACAATGTAACTAAAAATTACTCTCTGCTCAAACCAAATGAGCAAACTGGCTTTCCTGATAGAAGCAAGTGGTATGGGGAATCCAGGAGTAGCCAAGAGACTCCACATCCTCAGATTTTCTCATTCCCATTGATACAAAACCTGTGAATTTTCTCTCTGGCAAAATATTAACAAAGCCCTGTATGTTCCTGAATAATTTTACTAGTCTAATGAGAAATACTCCTTTTTTGCTATTGCCTCCAACACCCACTCCCAACAGCTTCTGGTGCATATGATCCTGGAGTTAAAAAAAACCCCAAAAACCAGATACCTATTTCTGCCTCCTTTCTCTGCAGATCAGAGTAGTTCCAGTGCTCAATCACAGATGGGGAATGCAGCAAGTAAGAGTTATTATAAACAGGAAAGAGAAGCTATTTCTGCCAGACCCTCAATAAACTGTCACTACTGCATTAGGTGCCAAACTTGGCCTCTTTTCCACATCCCTTATTTTCATCATTAAATATACTTTTCAACAACAGTGATTATACTCCTATTAAGTAACATTTCTGAACACTGAAGATATAGCACATGACTGTGCAGATGGAGAACATATGTCACTATTTCCATGTTTATTTACTTAGCAGCCCAGAGTAGGAAACGGAGTTTTTGGTTAACTTAAGACAGCTGAAGCACATGCAGTGGCTCAGGCCAGTAATCAGACAATAAAAAGTGGCGCTTTTGCCAATCATTTTTTTATGTATTGTGAAACTACCCCAACTATCCCTGCATAGAGTTCAGTAAACTGTTGTAATGTTGATGTTATAGTTCCTACTTAATTCCTGGAATCACTACTGACACTCATGATTTACTGTCAAAAATGCCATAAATCCCCTTCTCCATTCCTCAAGCAAAACTCTTATGGAAACTGAGAGGATTCCCTGAATTCTTTTAATATTATCCAAATATGTATATCAAAATAAAGTCTTGTTTATGGAAAGCAAGAGCACTGAGATAACAACTAAATCACTATGCTCACTATTAACTGCTCCTTGCTCAAGAAACATTTGGAAATGTGACTGCTTGTCACTTCATTTTCCCCAATTGTCCTTGTCCCCCGCCTCTCACGCCTCTGCAAAATATAAAAGATGTTCTTAAGAACATATCTGACTCTTGCTAAAGCAATGTCTACTGCATTGTCATCTGCAATGTCACTTCAGATCTGAACTGAAAAAAGGATTTTTAAATACTAAGTCCTGTGGCTGCCATCAAACTGAACATTTCTGCTGCAAAGCCTGTGGTAAAAAAGATGAAAGATAAAAAAGATTATCTTGCAGTATCTTAGCCAAATACACAGGCTCAGACCTCAGCCTAATGAAACTTCCTTCTGTGAAGAACTGCCATTCTCAAAAAACATTTCTGAACCATACTTTTCATCCCCCACTAGACAGCCACTCTACAAAGACCTGATTTTCTGCAATGCAGGAGTCCTCCCACAAAGAAGGAATCTCAGAGTAGCAAGTCATGTGTTTCTAAGGCTCCTTCTTGCAATTTTGTCAATCAATATTGACAAAAAGTGCTACAGTGCTAAAGTTTCCCTGTAAGCAAGGAAACACCAGCATGAGGTTGTCTCAAGAACTGGCAGGTTCTCAACCTCTCCGCACTTCTAAGTGAAACTGTGCTCTCTGTCCCACTTCTCCATTCTCTTCTCTGCTCCAAAGGTAATTTTTCCACCTTGAAAAGGCAAAAAGACTTGTTCTCTTTCTAAAGGGCAGCAGGACTCTCTGCATATTTTGGGAGAAAAAACGTCTGCCACACTTCTGGTCCGACCTTCTCCTTTAAATACATGCCCTTTTTCTAAGCTCTTTTGCCATAAACAAGACCATATGTATCTGCAGAGACGGAGAATAAGAAGGAGGGAACACTCTTAACTGCAATCCGAAGCAAAAAAAGGTAAGCAGCAATAATGATTAAATCTCTGCTCAATGGACCCAAGACTTAAAATTATCAAACCACAGAGTTTTAGCTAGAAAATCTATTTCTAAACAGGACTCGATTTCAAAGAGTTAGCTTCACAACACAATTAATGCTGTCAAAAAACACCCCAGTTTTTCCTCAGATGGAGCCAAATTCTTGGCTAGTTTCTCGTACTTTTGCAGACTGTGAACCACTGAGGGGTTCAAGTGACAGATTATAAACTATCTCTCTGATTTAGGAATGCGTGAGGCACTGCACTTTCTGTTTCAATGTAGGAGGCCTCCCAAAAATTACCTTAAACTAATGAGAATAAGTCAATCTCTAACATCACTGGGAGTGAAATTTAAGATGTTACAGACAGCTTTGTGAAACATCTCATTCATAGACCTTGAACTTACCACCTTTAATACTTGCCCGTGCTACAGCCTTGAAGGTAAAACAGCCAAGTAACAGCTGTAATCTGTCACCTCCATCTGGAGGGACAGGTAGGTAAAAACAAGCAGGGGAACAAGAGGGCAGCAAGGGCCTTCTCACAGGCTCTCAGGGTGCAAGGTGCCTTCTTGTCTGCGACAGAGGGCAAAGTGCCCAGGCAGCTGACGATGAAACGCTGGTGATGGTGAAGAACAAGGCTACCCAGCTTTCCACTTTCCTCCTTTTACTTAGAAAAACTTAGTCCTGTGAACTGCGTTACTTGACTGACTTTTACAGTATTTCATATTCCTGCAAGAAAATCCTTCTTCCTCACCATCTGTCTTGAGACTCAAGGCACCACTGTGTCACAGGAGTAAGAGATGCAGAAGATATAGACTAGTTATCTGCCGCATTTTAAGTTGCTAGAGTACCTCAGCACTGGACTGGACTGTCCAGAGTGAGCATACACAGTGTTGCTGACACAAGATGCACTGGTCTTGACTCTTATGATGCTAAAGTTATTGCAGCAGGCTTTAACAGACTGGCATTCCCATGCCTGCACAGGCTTCATGGCATGTTCTGAAGTCAGCAAGTGGGCAATGTGTGAAATGAGGAATAGAAAGAGAAAACACAGTAACAGGCTAACATTCTCTTCCAGAGCTCCAGATATTTTTACACAGGCATAAAACTCAGAGAATATGTTTTTAAATTCATGTGACTTAGAGTATTATCAGCTCATCGTGTAGGTGCTTCTGTGTTCCACCAGAATGTTGCCTCTATACAGTATTCAATACCACCTATGTGTATTTCCAGATATGCATATCTCTAGGAGAACACAGTGAGAATGTAGCAAGCACTTTTCTGCCATAAAACCGAAAACTGGAGCTGACATGGAGCCTGACAATAGTCAGAGCAATGCTATACTCTATTAATCTGTGAAGTTTTAACCAACAAACAGGCAGCAGTTAGTGGCAATAATCTGTGAAAAAATGACATGCAGTATTAGCAGCCTCAATGTAGAAAAGTCCTTTGTACTCTATCTTCTGGAATTTTTGTTTGAGAAACAAACCACATACCACAAGGAGATGGCAATTTTGCATGGATACTTACACACCTTTATAAGGGAACACCCTTTCTTTGAACTCTTTTGAGGCAGAAGTTCCCCCCTTTTTTTTCTCGTTATTTTCAAAATGTTTCTTTTGATGTCAGGGTCAAAAAACCACCCAGCCTATTTTCTTAATGGCCAGGGGAAAGAGCCAGATCTCAGGTTGTTACAGTAAGTGCAGGTCTGTGCAAAATCAGTGCATCTGACCACACCTACACAGATGGTAGATTTTTGACATTTCTCTAGGCTTTACGCTACTTAAAACCCAAAGTTTAGTGCCTAATTTTATAGGGTTTTGTTTCAAATCTGTCGGGTCCAAATTATATCTAAATGACTTGACTATAATTAGACCACACATTGCTTTCCATAACTATGTTATACTCACATCTGTATCATCAGTGTTTCTCAACTCCCCACCAACCCCAAGGTCCATTCATTCTTCCTATTCTTATTCACTAAAACTTTTTGTATTCAATAAATTTCAGACTAGGGAGAAAAAATTCAGCTTCTCAAACTACCTTCAGGGGTCAGTTCTACTAAAACATCAGCATTGGAAGTGTTGAGTTATTTTTCTGGCTTTGTTTTGCATGGTTACAAACTAAACACTAGGGTTTTAGCCTGAAGAGGTTCCCATTTCTATGCAGAAATTCTGATTCTGTTTTCATCAAATTCCTGATTCTGTTTTCATCAGATCACCAACAAACCCAGTTAAAAACAATTTCCTGTTCGACAAAATTGATCTGTGCTCCTGCTTTCTCATTCCCTAGAGACTGGATCACACTGCACTGCATTGTTTCAGGATGAGAAATTTCGGCTATCTGCAGCAGATTTTAGGCTGATAGAAGAAAACATGGCTGCTTGTAAGACAGTCAACCAAACTGCTCCATTCTGGCTGCTGAGGACTTGGCAATATAATCAGCTCATAATGGAATATCTGCGGCCTAAATGCTGTAATTCTTCTCCAAGTTGAGTGGGCTTTTGAATAATTTTCATCACGGTGTTTTTTCCACCATATGCTTCTTGCTGTCCATGGTCTTCGCTTGAGTGTTACTAGAATCTGAAGTGCTTCTGGACTCCTGTGGGTCTGAGGAAACAGAGAATGTGGGGAGAGCAAGGAGCACAACTGCAGAAGACAGAGAGAGTTCTTCCCTGAAGTAATTGTGAAATGATCTGAGGAACCTGCCAGACAATTTTCCACAGAGAGCACAGGGAAATCAGCTGGACAGGACTGCACCGAAGAGGCAGTGGAAAAACAATCTCATCTCTTTTTACTACGATGTTTATGCTCTTATGATGGTGGGAGACAAGTGAAGGGAAGGTAAGTGGAAAGAACCTCTATATTGCTTTTCGGGTACACATTCCTTGAAAGGCTTTGCTTAGGTCAAAATCTGCAAACAAATTACTTCTTTAGATGTGGTTATGACTGAAAAGCTTTGTGCACCTCTGCCTCTACGTTTTCTTCTCCCTCTCAGCAAAACCAAGGCAAGTAACAGGTCACCACCTCTGAACATTTGCAATTGCTACAAATTGCATTTTATACACAATACTATTATATTGGGAGAGAAGTAGGTAATTTTGTTTAAAACATTGGAAGGAACAGTACTCTTTCTTACAGGGAAAGCACTTTGCAATGTTCACTGGCTTGGGTAGAGTAAATTTCACAGCATAAGTCAAGACAAGGATTTAAAAAAAGGGAAAATATTCCTACACTGCATTTCAATGTGAAACTAATATTGAGAGATAAGAGTCAAATTCGTTTGACTACATAACAAATATACTGTGTACAATCCATCAAAAACAAATATAGAGACACAGGGGATGCCTGATTTTGTAACAATGAGAGTGCTATGTTCAAGTCCAGTTAAATGAATTAACTTTGGCGAGACTTCAGGGGCAACTTCATGATGATAGAAATTCTGATACTTATTCACAACGTCCCAGGCACTAAGACTAAAACTTGCAAGCTAATTGTAGTAATTACTTTCTAAGAACTACTTAAGCAGTTAAATGTGAAGCTTCGGAGCCTTGGAGAGTCACCAGGAACAAAGTAAGTAATTAAAACAAATGTTAAATCTCTTAACCTCTCTCCTCACTTCAAAATTAACACTTTGCTGTATACTGCTATCTCATTTTGTCCTTGATGCACTGTTTCAAGAACTAAAATTTTTTCTTCTCTAAGACAAAAGTTACTTAAAAGCTCACAGAATGCTTAGGTGTCTTCTTTTAATTCGTGAGATGGCACAAGTTCAGGAACAACATGTCTATGAAAACATCCTGGCTATGTGTTTCTGAAAAGGTAGTGAAAATAAGGTGACACTATGTGATCCACAGATGTAATGAAAGAATGTTGCAGGAGAAAACTTTTCATTATGGATTTCAAGGGACAACTATTCCAATGAGGACCTGCTATGATACAAGTCCCAATCCTAAAACAGACTCTCAGACCAGCAAGACCAGTCAAAGGCTTATCAAAGGCCCTTATTAAAACAGTTCGAGCATAAACTATTTAAAAATCAGTGACAACTGGCTGATGAGCATTTTGAGCAGTTAAAAACAGCACGTCCAGGGCAAATTTTGTAAACTACCACTTCTCCCAGGACTGCACTATCGAAAAAGGATGTTTCAAACCATGTACAATCTCAGTGAAGGTAAGGGAGCCTGCTTTTCATTCTGTCCAGAGTCTCAGGTCAAAGCCCAGGCTTAACAGTAATGGTTTTATGGTCATTTAACTAAAGGCTAAACCTAGCTGGTAATGTATTTACACTTTTTTTAACCTTTTTCATTAGAATGACTGCCTGAAATGTTTACCTTGTGGCCAAGGGACACATGGAGACAGGCTCTGTGGAGACCCTAAGACTGATTGACACAGAAAGCTGAAGATTGTTTCTGTGTCGTGTCTGTTTCTAATCAGAGTATGGTTTCTGCATCTCTCAAGCCCTCCAAATGGTTGATTTTCTTCCTCCTCAAATTGCACATATGTTCTGGAGGCTTTATTTTCATGACATTTTGAGGTGACCAGGATGTCTCACTTTGAAGATAAGGAAAAAAGAATAAGTTGAACATCACTTTCTAACGTTCCAATAAATTTATTTCAGACACAGTTCCGTCCTTAATAGGAAAAAGTCTGGTTTAGCACAGAACCTTATTTTCTAAAGCCTCAGATGACATCTAGGTGGAAAGGATGAATCTTTTTCAATACTATGTACAGATGGAAAATGACACCTCTGTTTTTCTGGTCTGCATATGTCAAAATCGAATCTCGGTTTTCACCTTCACCCTACAACTTCATTTGTTAAAGAAATTCCTCAGAAATGGTGCAGAAATGCAGAGAAAACTGTTTTGTTGGTAGTTTTTTGTTTTTCTTTGCTGCAACAGTTCGGTTTAAAATTCAAGGGAGATAAGTTACCCGGTACAGAGTTATAAAAAAAAAATATACCATAGAAACATTGTTACACATATTAGCTATCATGTTACTTACAATTTTCACTTTTGCAACAGAAGATTTATATAGCTAATACAGAAGGTGAAGAGTCACTCATTTCCAAGGACTTGCTGTATCATTGATACTAGTGGAGATACTTTTATCCACTTCAACCCGCTTGTCAAAACTACGGATATGGTGAAAACCCGCCAGCAGCTTCATCTGCTATTTATTTACGTGAAAAAACTTGTACCAAATTGACAAAGAAAATCCCCTTTTTCACAATTTTGCAGGCAAAGCCCTTGTGGTTAGATGTTAAAACATATGCTCTTTTTTTTTTTGGTGATGGAGAGCTCACTGTCTGACTCTAGAATTTGTTAAAGAGTTTTGCTAATGGGCTAAATCTGGATTTAAATTCACTGCCAGAAATGCCCCATCTTCACAAATCAGGTTGTAAAGGTGGGAAATGAACGACTTTGGTGTCAGAAGTCACTTAAAATAACAGCAAAGCTATCATAGGATCAGGCAGTTACATTCATCTCTGTCAGTCATTCCTATAAAATTGAAAATAACCAACCAACCAAAAGCCTCTCCTGATATGAAGAATATACCGACAATATACTTTTAAATTTTCAGCCCAAAGGATTTATCTCTACTGTGTGCTCCATTTTGAAAAATCTTGCAGCATCCGATTAAGTTTTTCCCTCAGTCTTGCTTTGCTTCCTATAGCAACAAGCAGGAGTACCTGTACCTTAATTTCTAGAAGCAAAAGCAGGAAATATTGAGCTTCAGGGGACGAATTTTTGAGAAAGCAGATTGAAATGTAAAAAATCTGGAATAGCATATCTGCAAGCTTCCAGATTCTGCACAGCAAATATTTGTAAAAGCCATTTTCTTCAGTCTTGTTTTTACACTATCCTTTTAAGTCTCACAAAGATTTTTTAAAAGATAATTAACCGACTAAACTTCCGTAGCCATGCCTATAGCATTTGTTTTTTATATCCACCTTTCTCATCCACTTGTCTTCCAGTACTTTCACTGGAAAACCACTGGAAAACTGATTTACATTTCTCCTGTACTCACCTATCATGAGTTATGATACTCTCACTAGAAAAACACATTTACATTTCTTTTGTATTTAACCATCATGATGTTATCCTGAAACTCTTACCAATAAAGAGTCACAAGATTTACAAGAAACAGAAAAAACCACACAGAATGACAACAAGGAATATTTTTGCCAGCGTTAATTAGGCATCAATTCAGCATTACTTAGTTACAGGCATTTTGCATCCTTGCTCTTGGTTTAGATCCCTCCTCCTTACATGACAGCCAGTCATTTTGACACAGAATATTCACAAAAGAACTTTTGCGTATTGTCACACATGGAAAGTCACTCAAAAGGGGCTGCAACAAAGGAAGACTAAACTACAAATAATAAAGTATACAAAAGTATCTCATCCCCCCAAAAGGTTACAGAAATGAGATCATTATTAAAGAGCTGTTTAGTAAAAGGGGTGAATCGCAATTTGACAGATGTTGTACACAGAGAAAGGTCTCTCCTGTAAAGCTTTTCTGTCTCTACAGCAGGTGAGTCTAACTCCTAAATCTTTCCAAACTGTGAAGGTTTTGAAAGCATTTCATTGAGCACATACATCCCAACTTCCTTGCACAGCTGTAATCCAAGTTTATTGAAATCATCGGATGTAAAATTGTTATTTGCTTTCTTGTTTTGGCATATCAAGATGTCCAGGGTTATGTGGTACAAAATACCACACTAGCAGCCATTTGACACTTTCTTCAGAAAATGCCCCTATTTCAATTTGTCAGTTTTTGATGGCTGCAGGTCTTACAAAGAGCCCTCTTTTAGTGACAGCTAAGCTAGAACTGAAGAGCATTTTTCTGGTTTAGAAATTAAAAGCAAAGGAGAAGAGAAGAATCAAAACAAACTCCCACCCAGTTTTAAGATGTAGAATCAATGAATGAAAGCATAAAATAGCACTGCTTTGTGAGATAGCAAGAAGCTAAGTTCTAAGAGCTTGAAAGTCTGCAGTTCCATAAACTAATCCAAACCTTCAGATTCAACAGCCAAATTTAGCCTGAAATCTTACTATGCTTGGAGACATCATCTACACTCTTCTTCACACTCCCTTTCTTGCTTTCTTTCCCCTCCCTTTCTGTCAGAATCTCAAAGTACTGTCGGTAGTTCTCCTCCAGATCCACGGTAGGCACCCACTGAAAAGTGTAGCATATGTTATTATATGTGTTGTTAACTCAGGAAGCCTTGGGACTTGGAGGAATCTCGAGAACTTAGTGAACATTTCCAAGTACCATCTGCCAAGTTCCAAGATGGTTGCCAAAGCTTCATTAAGCCAGTAACTCCTCCAGCTAAAGAAATACCTCACATAAAGAAATATTGAGAAAGGGTGATTCAGCTTCTGAGGAGTAGAAGCGCCTATCAAAAGGAAGGGAGGAAGGAGACAGCACGGCAGCAGAAATATTTACTTTCCTTTGACTAGACCATTGGACTCACCACGGGAATTAAAGTTCTTCCTGTGTGACTAAGAAAAGAACTGCTAGTAATATATTAAACACAGTTTTTTTCTGACTAGAAAGATATCCAATTTATGAACATCAGGTTTTGTTTTGCATTCTCAAGAGGAACAATCCCGAAAACCTCACGGAAAAAATGCTCAGATGAAAACTGGGTCCTCAGCCCAAGAAACCACAAAATGCAAATCTTCCCTTCCTTGCTGGACCTCCATACCCTCAGTTTAAAGTCTTTTCAGTAATGTGTTCTGAATTAATATTTGTAAAAAACACGGAAAAAAAGTTAAGTTTTCACATGTTTTCATGTGTCATTGGAAAGGCTCTTTAGAAATCTAATCCATGTGGTGTTTTGAAGCCAAAACTGTTGCCCTAGTGGTTGTGCATATGATTACTGATGTGCTGCATATTCCTAAATAAAAGCCTAGGCTTTTATTAAACCTACTAAATATTAATGCCTACGGTGGAATTCAATAATTATACCCAAGCAGTGAGCTAAATATAAACAAAAGAATGAATAACCAGCCTAGACTACAAGGAATGAAGTTACTTGTTCTGCCCTGCGAGCTGCACATCATCTTTTTGGGTACCTTGTGCTGCAAAAACCAGGGTCTTTAATTCACACATTTGACAAAAGAAACTAGTGGTCGTAAGACAACAGCTTCCTAACCTCCCCAATAACTGTGGCTGTACTTAGGAGTAACCTATGAGGTGAACACAATTGGTATCATCTTTAGTTGCATCATCTTGAACCTAAAAGGTCATTTAGCCCAAGAGACCACCTAAAACAGAACTTTCCAAGGAGAATCTTACTGAAAAAAAATTGTGAAAAGGCCATGTTAAATATATATATTCTAATCTCCTAAGAGAGAGAAGAAGATACAAATGGAGATCTGGACATTTGTTTTGCTCTCCCATGAAAGGTGCAGTTGATTTGAACAACTCACCTTTTTACTGATGAAACGGAAGAAACAGTCTTAATGAAAAATCACAAGATTTATTTTTGCTGCCTTCTGTATTTTTGAACCTCAACATTTGCAATCAAGGAAAAGAAGGAGAAGAAAAAGTGAAGAGTTACTGAAGAGGAGGTGCTTATGCACTCTGCAATACTTGGGAACTGGTTACAATCCTGCCTCCATTTTTCCTCTCTCTCCCTTCCTTTGCTGCAATCATCACAGATGTCTCTGGCCATGCCATGACATGAAGTTGCCAGTGTGGGCCAAGAAGTTTTGTTTGGTTTGCTTTTTAAAGTAGAGAACTGTCAGTCTGTTCTTCCTTCAGTAGCACATCATCAACAATATTACAAAGAGCAGGAAGGGGACACTGAACTTCTGCTTTTCAGCACAAAGCATGTGGCTCCTATTTTGTTTTACAGAAGCTTTCTATAGAGAATTTTCTGGTAATTATGAAAGTAAAAAACTGTTACGATTTTTGCATGTTATTCTGATGCCTCACATTTAAAACCATAAACAACAGTAAGGTGGTTTAATGAAAAGCACAAGAACATACAGAATATAACCACAGAAAACAAACAAAACAGCAAAATTAACATACTTCACAGAAAAGCAATTTCCCTCTTAATTCAAATTCTTCTAAAAAATCCTTACTGTATTAGGGAAACATAGGCTAGTGGAGTATCTCCAAGTTTTGCCAAAAAATCACTAAAAATAGTCCAATTAAAACTGAAGTCCTGTCACTGTAAACTTGCCACAAATCTTCTTGCACGTTATAGAGTGAAGAAAAGCTAAGATGCATTCTTAAGATTCCTTATGCTTTACAAATCCACAGCTATGCTCAGATGTGAAATGTTAAAAAAAAAAAGGTTGGAATCCTTTTCAGAATAAAAGATTCCACAATAGGCTGTTTTTTCCTTTAAAGAATACATATTGTCTTTTTTTTCTTGTCTGTCTTGAAGAATACAAGAGTTGAAGAGAGAATACATGAAAAAAAGGTTTGAGTTACTCAGGTCAAGTTCTCCCTAAAATACATGTATGCAACTTCAGTTACCATCACATATAGAGCAGATGGCTGCAATCATCAGCTTACTTGCAGTGCATCTAACACCAGACCCTTCTACAAACTTATTTCAGAAGCACCTACCAAAGAAGCAAAACCGAAATTTTTTGTCTGCAGCAGCAAAGTGCCCATTTGAAGAAATCTGACTTTTACCATTTTTGGTGGCACTTGAAAGGTATGCTTATGCCATCAAAAGACCCTTTCACGTAGAAAGGGCAACTCTGAAATGATAGTCCTGCTCTCTTTAGGAATAGCTCAAAACAGTATTTAATGATATAAGCATTTAATGATATAATGATAGAGGCAGAAATGCTGTTATCTATTTTGTTCATTGCTTACTACAGCACTCAAAGTGAAGGAAAATTACTTTAAAGACAGTAGAAAAAAATATGATGATAAGGTGGTCTAAAGAAATTAGAATTAGAATTGAAAATGAGCAAAATGGAATCGTGTATCTGTATAGAATTAACTGAGCACACAAGGAAGCTGCAACCACTTACATAAAATACGATTCTGATCCAATTTGCCATTGATTCCTAACTACATTCCTCTACTCATATTGCACTCAAAACCCAATGAATTCCTGCTTACCTACTGAAAAAAGGAAAGGTGTTCCAGAGGAACAAGTTGAATTACAATGTGACAATCGGCAGGGAGTATAATACAACTTTACAGATCAACTTCTGTAAAGAGGTGTAAACTGTTGTTATTTTAACAATACTTTGAACGCATATGAGCAAAAAGCCTTGTCCAAAAAGTAGTAACAAATGTCACAATGACAAATCTCTGTTTAGTGACTCAAATGTTTTCTTCCTCTTCAGTAAGTGGAAGCCATCACGAGAGAATTAAAGCACACTTACATGACTGTAAGTTTCGCCCAGAATTTGTCCTGCAAAGATCTACACACGTAGCCCCTCTCCAAACTGGAGAGTTTATGGAAGTTCAAAAAGTGATCAGCATAAGCCAAGAGGGAAAAATGTACTATGAGCACTATGAGAGCAAAAGATATTACCTCAGACTCAGTAAATTCATAGCCACAAATTTCCAGTGTGCTGTGTTGTGGGGAAGCTTTACTTAGTCAGAACATTTGCCCTATTCTTACCTCTTTCCTGTGTATCTCTTCGAGCTGTTGCTGAAGACAAGGTACGAGGTGAGTTTGACTGCTAGAGCTACTCCATGTCTTCAGCCAGAGAGTTTTCAAGCAGCCTTGGATGCATTTTGGTCCAGGTTCATAGCCATAATCCCCCATCTTTTAGCTCTCAGATAGAATAGCCATATATTCAGAGCATACAGAGAAACCCAAATATGGAGACATGAGACTCACCGGTACATTCATGTTGTAGTCCTTTCCCGTAGTATCCTTTTTCACAGATACACTCGAACTGGCCAGTGTGAGTGCCACATTTACAGCTCGCCATGATGTCACAGCAGTTTTCGTTTGCCTCGCAGAGATACGAACAATGCAATATATCTTCTTGGATATAGCTGCCAGAGGGCAGGTCTGAAATGGCACCAATTTATTAGCAAAGAATTCAAACAAAAGTAATCCCACAGTCTCACACTGTATCATTAGTGAAACAGTTGTTAAAATCCCTATGCTCCAGTTCTAAGTACTAGTGATGGCAGCACGAAGCAGAGTCTTGCTTTGCTCAACATGCAAAAGATTGGTGCTCTTATTCTGGAAAAAGGCTCACTGAAACCCACGGTACACTCAGATTTTCTCACTCAGCTTCATTGGAGTCTAACACTGCCAGAATGCTGTCTCACTCCCAACAGAAGCTGGAGAGACAGCTTTTCCCAGCTTTGGTGGATGCCATACTCGGCATCAGCAGAACATTTGGTCATGGCCTGAAAAACCAGTTGGTCATATCATAAAATAAAAATCTTTGGCACATTCACATAAGCCGATCCAACCTTACCTGGAACAAACAGGCTGGCAACAAAGCATCAGAAAAGCTTATTTTACACTGCTTATTTTAAAGTAGCATATTTTAAAAAAATTATAGCAAATAAATTCAAGTGGCTAGTCTGATGCATGGTCTAAGCCTCAATCAAGCAGCATTGACAAACAAACGTTTAATCACCTGTTCTCACTTGCTGGTCTAAACTCAATTTTTCAGGAAGAACCTTATTTCTTAGAATACAGCAGATTAAAAAAGGATAAAATCACAGTCCAAACTCTCTTTCCACCCCTTCCTCTTTCCAGTTTTACTGCGGGTATAACGTCACAAACACAAATTGTATTGACCCTTACGCAGAGAGATCTCGATTGGTTCTGAGCAGGCTAACTGCTGTTGCTGTGTGAGATACCCTAAACGTATTAAATTTAGTTCCAAGGTGTACACTAGCTGCCTCTTGTGTCTGACTACAAGGTTCATCTGTTCAAGCACAAGTAACATTGGGCCAAGAGCATAGTCTGTTCTCCACGGACAAAAGGAAGAGCTGAATGGATGTAAGTATGTATATACATCAGTGAGGAGAATTTTGCTCATGTCTCGGTGATGAGTTAAGCCAAATGAAGTTTATCCTTTTAACTGAGGGACAAACACCTCTGCTAGGAAGTATGAGAAAAATAAAAAGGCAATCAACACTACATGAAATGTAAATGCAAGACAGTACTGGAGATCTTTCTGTTCAGACCTCTCTGCTCCCTGTAATTTCTGAGGTTAGGACATTAATACCTTCGTGAAGAGCTCTGCGTGCCAGAGCTTCAAACTCAGTAAAACTGTGAAGAAGGTAACAGTGATCTTCTTTTGGATGGGATGCCATATCATTCAGTTCTCGGATATTCCCCTGCCATATCCCAAAGGTGAAGATCTCCACTCCAAGTTCACGCAAGGATGCTGCAATGGGTCTTGGGTCTCCCCCATTGGAATATCCATCAGTAATGAGAAATATCACTTTTGTAGCATTTCCACGGGCATGCCGTAATATTTGCTGGAAGAGAAAATGAAATTGCACACCTCACCAAATGGTTAACAGTGATTGATCTGTACATTAGTTCTTCCATTACATGACTCCTTTTATTTGAATTATACAGCTAATTAAGCCCTTGCAAGATCACTCACTATTACAAAGGTCAAACATCTGCAAGCAGAGTCTGCGGTTGAACAAGGCCAACCACTGAGTCACACTTTAGGTGGTCACAGTTTGCACAATCACAGAAATCCTAACACGATACAAAATGAGACACTTCTCATTCTGCATCAGTCACCTATGCATCAGATTCAGCAATGATTCTGACCAGAGCTTAACTGACTTTATTCAGACTGAAGTTTAAAGAGGTAATACAAACATTTAACACCTAATGCAAGACCCAAAATATAATCTAACATATTTTAATGTAATCTTCTGTTTCGATCTACTAAACTATAAACCCTACTGCTGAATTACTGTAAGTCTTCTCCTAATAAGCATTTGGATTGTTGGTTACTTCAAACCCAGCATAGCATTCCCCATTCGTCCCTGTTGAATGGTGCTTTCCTCCCTTACAACAGTTTGCTAAGATCACTTTAGATTGTCCACTGTGGCCTTAAAAATGCCTGTAGCCCCTTCCACCCTCGAGCTGCTCGCTCTTTCTAATACTTCACACAAAGCATGTGTGACACTACTCAGTGCTGCCTGAGTGAGAACATGCCCCACAGGTTCCTGCCCATTTCCAGTCTGACAGCACAATAGTGCTAATTACTCTCCAAGTAAACTCGATTGTTGGATGACAGGAAGAGCACCAACAACAAGCCATTCTATGGAGTTACCATGCTGATGATTAGCCACCGTCTGTCAGACCAGTGAGTAAATAAGGGATGACCACCAACTTCCTAAATGTGGCCAGGTGCTGTCCACAACCCCAGAGCAGGGGACTGTGAAGATGTATTTTTTCCATCCTCTGGTAACTTATGCAGAAGGAATTAGATGCAGACCTCCAATCTGGTAGCAGGCCATGATCATATTTATTTCAATAATGGATTATACCATGCTACAATCAATGCAAAAGACCACATTCAATAAACCTTCGAATGATACTCCAAAAGTCATGTCATTGTGTGACGAGTAGGTAAACATGCTTAAGACACCCTTAACGAGAAGCACAAATTCTAAAAACAGAGATCAACAAAGCTGAGCCGTTTTATTACAAAATCTTTGTGGAAGTCTTACGAAGTAAAATCGTCTGGCTTTCAGCTCATCCAAAAACTTACTAGCTAGGCCAATCTAAATAACCTGCAGAGCTTTTACACCCCTTCTCGGTAAGCCAGGTCACATTTCAGGACAATTGGCTTTTGACTCGTCAGTTCAGTGATTTCAGGTACATACTAAGCAAAAACAAGCACACACACCACAAATCAAAGTGCATACCATTGGCACTGTGGTCTGAGAGACTGCCAAGCAACGTTTTGCTGTTGGGCTTGATTTTATTTCTACTTGTGTGCAAAACCCAAAGGGAGTGAAACCAAACTCTCTTGCAGACAAAAATACCCTTCAAAAATCAAACTTATTGTTCCTCATACTGCTTAATTCATAAGTAGAAAAGCAGAATGAAGTGGGAAAACAGAATGAAGTGGGACACTAGAATGAAAAGAATCAGGAAGAAAAAGACAAGACAAAAGGCAGCATGAAGACAAATGGTAGGAAAAATGTACAAATGCCTCATTTCAAAATGCATTCTGAAACTGATGCTCTAATACAAGAGACATTGCAGGCAGAGAGGATAGGGCTATTTATAATTCACACATATAATTAACATATTTAGCATTAACTGTGCTATTTTAAAATAGAATATAAGCAACTTAAATTTCTATCCAACTTCTTAAGTATTCAGGCTGAAATTCTCCACTCAGGATGTTTGTTTAAAGCTATTTCAGTAAAAATGGCCTTTTTTTTTTTAAAAACAAGACAAGGAAAAACATGTTTTTCCATCCATACTCACTTGGTTTTGGCAACTGTAGCATCTCTGAGCTTTGAAAAAAGAACCTTCAATCTGCAAATCACATAATGCAGGTGGAAAAATATGCCACAAATACATGCAAGTTGTGGAATGTGTGTAACTCAGGAAGAATCCACAACTTAGACAAGGTTAAGAGACATAATGGACATTGCCAGTGCAATTCTCTGAAGATCCCACCTACATGCAGATTGCTCCAGCAGAATATGATTTCAACTCGTGATTGTGTCATAACAGGTACAGAGGGAGATACAAAGCTGAATTTTGGAAGGATGTGGCTCGGCAATTTCAGTAGTATCCTTCAGCACTGTTTCCCTTGGTGCAAAACAGAAAGCTTCACACACTCAGCAGATGAAGGTAGTGGATAGCATTCCACATTGCCCTGGTTCTTCAGCAGTTAATGCTCACAATCAGTAGCAATCAAACTTCCACATTTTCCCTAAACACTGAGACATGTCTTCATGGCCAGCGAACAAATGAGCTTGAGCCCCAGTATTCTAGACAGGACTACAGATACCTCAGCACTGCTTAATTCTGACTAGCAAATAAGCAGGGATTTTTGTTTTACAAAATTAGTCCACTACAAATGCTCCTTGAAACTCCTGAAACACAAACATGGCTTTCCATATCCTCAAGAAAGTTCCCGGTCTCATGAAAAATTGCTTAGCAAGCCCTTTTAAAAGATGTGGGTTTGAGTAAGTGGAAAGCATCAGTAAAAGACCATCTTTGGGGAGAAAATGACTGTTTTGAGGGGAAAATATGCCTTAGCTACATGACCCTCAGATAAGGCAAGAGGCCAACATCTTTTCTATCCTCTGCATCTCACAGGACAACCACCTCTTCAAGACAGCAGTTCTGTCACACAAACACAAATTGAGCCAACAGGTAAGAGAGCAGGAAGCTGTCTTCCTGCTACCCAGAGGACTTGCATATTCAGGCACTAGGGAATCTAAAGAGAGAAAAAGACAGACAAACAGACAAGATTGCTACATACTGCCCCTAGAAATCAAAACAAAACAAAGCCACTGACCAGCTTGGCCCTCATGTCTTGCAGCTGTAACTCTAGACACAGAATCCCTGCTGTATAAAAGCAGATGAAAACAACAAGGGAAGGAAAGAAACATCCAACATGGGGGGGCAAAGAGGAGGTGGGGGGAGGAGACCAAATTCTATTTTTAAATCATTTGTGTATGTCCGTTGGTCCACTTAGTATTTTGTTTCTTTTAGTGAAGACAAGAGGACAGGCCACCATCCTGTCAGAGCTGCTGACAATACAAGTATCAGTCTCCACTCCTCTTCTCTCCAATATTTGTGCAGCATTTCACATAATTTTTGTTTTCTCTAATCCTGACTTACATCCCTCTATTCTGAGAAACCTCTCTCCTTTCCTCTCCATAAAGTTGTTTCCAAAGCTGTTTTTTCCCTAACAGAAAGTTCATGTATTTTAAAATGTTTGTTCAACCCCTAAACTTGTAAGTACACACAGAGATTGCTCACCAGCCCCTGCCAACTTCCTGGACTGTATTGACATAAAGATGACTTTTTTTTCATGACAAGGCTTTGCAGTCCCTTCATAAATCGTCAGGTTCTTCAATAAATACAGTTCAAAAGCCCTCTAAATGGTACAAGTAAGTTAAAAGGATCCTGAGAACCTGTTTCTTTGACATGAATTTCCACATCTGCTTCTGATTTTACCATCAAATGAAACTGAGCATCAGCCATAACTCAAAATACAGGGCTGAACAGCCTGTTTAATTGAGAATTTAGCCCATTTGGTCATTGGTATAAATTATTAGGGTATAAGTGCAAACAAAACAAAACAAAACAACTAGTGCTCTTGATGACTGAAGAGAAATTCATGGGTCCACTAGAAATACCTAGTCTTTCACCATTTCAGTAACTATTGTCTACATGTCCTTCAGAGGAGTAGTAGATCAGTCAGTTTCAGTAATCCTTCCAGACCTTAAATAAAACATTCTTTTCACATTAGCAAAAAGTTATTACCATCTGTATTGTGTTCAGTGACTGTTTAGTGTGTACAAATATCTGGCAGTCTAACCAATTTTTTTGTGCCAATAAAAGTCCTTAGAATTAGAAAATGAAGTCTTGTGCAACAAAAGAGTTATACAAAATCCTCCTCTAGAAATTCACTACTGTAATGGAAAACTAAATCCTATCCTAGTGCAGTCACAAAACCAGCTAAATTCTAACTTCTGTGTATTTAACATTAACATGGAGTTTGTTAAAATTAGGAGATGAGAAGTATCCCAGGGCAAAAACTACTTAAGTCACTTGACAGCCAATGCTGTCAAAGGTTCATTGTTACTGCCTCAATTACATCTTCTGCATGTAATCAATAAATGTATGCTCTTGAGCTTGATTCCTGTCCTTACTCTCTCTTTTGATTTTAAAGAAGATTCTGACCATACAGGATTGGATATTATTATATCTATCTAGATGGAAACAAGTTGAAATGGGCTACCCTCTCTCACTTTACAGACTAAGCTTCCAACAATATCAGACAGCCCTGGGATCCTTTCCAAGAGAAGTTTGCCTTAAAATGCTCTGGCTGGAACCTAGCCTTCAAAATTACATTATCCAACAGTCACCTTGTAGGAAATACACTACCTAAGGGCCTCAAAGCAAATGTTATTTGTTATAGGTCAGGAAGAACCACCACTGCAGTTCAGAAGCAACCCAGAAAGCTCTCCATCAGAGAGCCATTCAGCTCTGCTACACCAGGAGACCACTTACACCGAATTTCTTTTCATTTCAGGAATTACATAAAACATACACACTAGAGGATGAGTTCCAAATAGACTGAGATGATTCTTTTTCCCAGAGGATCACTTATTCAATAGAAAAGAAATAATTTCTATTTTGTTGTATTACAGAATTAATTTAACTACCTATAATGCAATATATCAATTATTAAGTTTATATTAAAATGAGTAAATATTAGTTTATTATGCAAAACACTGCAGAGATTTGATCCATACATTCAGGAGAATATTAAAACAGTACATTCTAATTTATCATAGGTGGCTTCAGAAGCAGATCAGCATTTTATTCACAAAGGAAAATGGCAATGCTAAATCTCTTTGCCAAGCTCAACTTTTGTTTCACGGTTTCTTTGCTTTTACCCCTCCTGCAGCTAAAAATGTCCAAATCTGATAGGAGATTTCATGTAAATAAATATTCTAAAAAGAAAAAAATAACCAGTACTGTGACCAAACATAGCCTTGGGTGGAGCTGAGGCATCTTATCACTGAATCCAGAGCACTCCTGAGGAATGTGGTCATCTCACAAGAGTAACGCGAAGCTAGGGGTGACAAATACAGCTCCCCTTCATCATGAAACTGTTGCCAAGTGAAGAATTGTTTGCACCTGGTAGTTTAACACAATGCTGCTTCTTCAAAAACCACTGGCCTATGGAACCACACAATGCTTGTTCTGGAGGAAGAACTAGAAAGCAACCAACCCACTCGTGTAAACTTTTACCAGTTCACCAGGCAGTCAGGTACGACTTTGGGATGCAAAGGATGCAAAGGATGGAAAGCATACACAGAGGGAAGGGAACATTAGCTAATGACTTCACGAAAATTGTTATAATATGTATGTTTTTTCTGGGAAAACCTATGAATGTGTATGTAAAACAGAGTATCTAAACAGGAGCTTTTTCTGTACTCAGTATGCATGATATTTTGGAGGAGATATCCCCTCGTGGATCCATGCATATAAAGAATGCCTGCTTCTTAAAGTTACATTGATGCTAAGGAGTTTTATTTTACTGATTTCTGGTAACAATACAGATGTTGTTACTCCTCTGCATGAAAGACCTGGCTACACCTCCAGAGTTCCCTCTCTAAAACAGCAAAGGTCTGATTTCACCCCATTTTCTTTTGGTCACTATACACTGCTATTTTCACTGCTCCAATCAAATGAATCTTATCCCCTCTTTAGGTTTCATGAAACGAACTAAAAGATATTCCACAGTTAGAGGTTTTGGCTTCCAGCCTTTCCCACTCTCTTCTGCATTGCCACACAGGCTCTAGAGAACGAGCTGTTACCTATATAGAAGAAACCAACTAATTTTAAAGCTTCCCCTTGGATATTCCCATAGCAAGAAACGCACTCTTAATTCAGAGAAAAGAGGTATCTACAGAAATAATCTGGATATTTAAAATACTTAAATAGTTCTTTCAGTAACTGGCAGGCATGACCCAAGTAAATCTCACAACTGTGTCAGACAGCCTCACTATATGGATGAAAACACACAGGTGAAAAAGCCAGGCATGCTCATGTCCAGGACATGCAGGGACATGACATCTGACAGATCTAGTAATGTTCAGAGGGGGGAAAAGAAGGCTTAAGGTCCTCTTATCCATGCATACATGTTAATACTTAATGAGGGGGAAGTAAAGAAGATGTATACGGAATCTTCTTATTGGTATCATGAGGCAAGAAGCACGTATTTAAATAACAACATTCCACCTAAAGAGAGGAAGCAGCTTTGCTTTTCTTGCTGCAAGAGTGATCAACCATGGAAACAGGTTTCCCAGAGAGTTTTTGAGTTCTCCATCCCTGAGTATATTCAAACTCCAGCTTAGATACAGCCCTGAAAAACCAGGACAAAAGCCTAAACAACCCAAAATCACCACTGGTTTTGCAATGACAGGAGATACTACATAGAATTTTGACTCACACAGCTGTGTTAGGACTGCTGGGTCTGGTGATTTGAAATTGTGTGGCTTGCAGTTTCGAGCTCTGAACTAGAAAGAGCAGAATTTAGAAACATACATATCCTTCATCTTCTGTCATCCTGAAGTCTTCTAAACGGGACATTAAAAAGCAGGGCATGTTATGTACTCAGTCATTTTTCGAGCTCTTGGTGCTAGATACCCTTTTAACAAGCTTATCAAGACTTTGCAAAGTTGCTGGAGGCCCTTATACGCTGCTATGTTGTGTGCTATATTCAAAATATCATTTTGCTAATAGATCTCAGTTTGATTTGGAAAATAAATAATTCTAGTTTTCTTTGTGAGCAGTTTCCATCATTAATATAACAAAGATGTTATTTGATTTCTCTAGTACTGCTCTGGTCCTCTGCTAATAATAAAAATAGGGATTCAAAAATATTTTACTGAATGTGTAACTGATTTTCATGTATTTTCAGACCAAGCATTCACATCACTATTGACTAATACATCTGCCAAATATTTGTTTCTTTTGTGTTTCCTTTAAACATTTATTACTTTAAAAAAGCAGGGAAAAAGAAGAAAAGCTGAACTGAATAATTAATTCCAAAAGGACAAACACAATTCATGACTTTGCCCACCTACTGCCAGCTGTCACTGCTCAGTAATCATTTGAATACCCTTTTTTTTATTTTTCCTCCAGGACTGCAAGAATTGAGCAACACTAACACAAAGTTATCACTGATAAGAGATGTCCCAGACCAACTGGGTGTGGCAGAGTGTTTACAGACTACTGCTTACATTCAAGGAGGCTTTTCATCTTCCTGCTTGAGGTTGCCAGTGAAACCTTGAACCAGAGGGAGTATCATAATTTTAACAAGAGCTTTTGTTTCAGGTTGTGTTAATGTCATAGAGAAGTAAGCAGGGTGCTGGTCCTACAAAGAACCTGTTGCTAAAAGCAATAGTGCTTTTAATTTCTGCATCTAGAAAAGTCAGAAAATTCTGAGCATCACAAACATGCTGTCTGCAAAATCTGACTCACAAACGCCAGTAACACGAGGAATTGGGGGACAAAGAATCACAGAACATGCAAAATAAACATACAGAAGTTTAATGCTGAGGCTTATGTCAGGAAATACTGCTAAATAGGATGTATTTTGCTGTAAAGGCCTCTTGTAAGCCTAGGAAATTTAATTAAAAATAAACAACTTATTTTGTCCTGACTACAAAATTTTAATGCTGGGGATTTATCCCTTCTCTCAGAACAAATCACTCAGTAGCTTTTCTGGTTTGTCTTCCTATCTCTGAAGCAAAGCACTTGCTAAAACTGATTTCTCTGTGAAGGTGCGAACTTTTAAGGACTGGGGATCAGAAGGCACTTATTGTCAGATCCTCCCAGAAAAGGCTCTGAGATGGCAACAAAAAATGGTTTTCTCATGAAAACAAATCTCTATTCCTGAAACATTTAGAATGATACCGTCCAAATACCATTGGGGTGAAAGATGTCATTCATTGTATGGTTGATTCAGATATTACATCTGTGAGATCTGTTTTATTTTGTGCAGCAACATCTCAAGTTTCTCATCTTTCCTCTGCCTGTGTATGTTACACTGGGAAATGGCTAGAGGCTTTGTGGTACTGTGCTGTAAACTGAGAGTGTGCCTTCTAAGAGAGGTCTGTCTTGGCAGATACGGAACACAGTGGATGCTGGCACTCCTCTCTCTTCACATTCCCAAACTTCCACTCCTTACTTCACACGCAGATGGCTGAGAGATCACAGGTCAGGAAGGCTGCTGTACACTGTGCAGTGCAGGTCCTTCCAGGCTGGAACATTCATCTCAGTTCGCAGAGACAAAAGTTATGAAAATGCCAGATGTGCTCTGATCGTATGACCTTGTAAGGCTTAGGGTTAGTCCAGCTTCCTGTAGCCCAGGGAAATGGGTTGAGATAGGTATACGATGGCAAGACAAAAACCAAGTACACAGCTTCCCTGCTTCTTTCCTTGCTGCTAGTGCTCAGTTCAGCAATGACAGACACAGAACATACTCCTTGAAAGGAGTATGTTCTCCTAGGGCTGCTCCCTTCTTTTCAGAAAGTTATAGTTCACTGCCTTTGTCTTTTTACTCTTGGCACATGACAACAACTTGAGAACATCAGCAAGGCTAGAATATGTTAATGTTGGTAGAATGGATCAAAATAAAAGGCTGTGTCATACAAATGAAAAGCATACTTCAGATGACTAATTTCCAAAACTTCAGGAAAATCCATGCCATTGTAAAATATACTGGCCAACTGCCCACTTCCTTGGGATCTCTCTTATACAGTGTGAGGGTCTCTGTTGCTGAAAAACCCCCGATGTACATGTGGCATTTCCCATTCAAAGAAGATGGGAAAGTGGGAGAATATCACTTCATCATTATCTCATTCAATTATATCCTACACAGCTCCACAAACAGGTACTCTTTACAGATGTAAGTCATAGAGTGCCCTATGCAGTTATGCAAGGGATCGATGTACCCATAAGCATAATTTCAGCCTTAAAACTTCATTAAGAACATCCAGAAAACAGTCTTGGAAACTTATTGGAAACTAATAAAACCTGATGCACTTTCCACAAACTGCAAGATACTAATGGAGACTGTGATTTAGATTATATCTAACATATCTTTAAAATTCTTCCTTCTGCTAACTAAAACAACAAACAGAACTATTGTTTAGGATGGAAAACACCTGTATGATAATCGAGTCCAACCATTAACTTAACACTGTCAGTGCTACTTGGCAGTAACATCACCAAGCCCATGACTAAATCATGCCCCAAAGTGCCACACCTACATGCCTTTTAGATACCTCCAGGACTGGTGACTCAAATGCTTCCAGGGGCATCCTGCTCCAAGGCTTGGTAACCCTTTCAGTGAAGAAATGTTTCCTAACATCCTATCATAACTTTTCCCGGCACAATTTGAGGCCATTTCCGTTCACCCTATCGCTTGCTACTTGGGAGAAGAGACCAACATCCACCTTTCTTCTCAGGTCCAAAACAAAATACAGTCTAGCTGATAGATGGTTTTCTATCATTGTGATCCCTGCTGCCACAAAAAGGTTCTAAAATGGATTAATTGTCATATTGGTTTGCCTAGCTCTTAGGTTCTTATATTTTTAAAAGAAAAACCAATGTTCTTTTACTAGCAGCTCTGAATACTGCTGATCAAACCCACAGCCTTGCAATAAGTAGTAAACAATATGCCATAATAAGCATCTCAAAAATTGAAGAACAACAAGAGAACAGTAACTTCTGTTGGCTGATTTGCCATTGCCAAAGACACCACATTGCATAAGCACACTACTTGGCCAGAAGTTGTGCAAAAGCATAAGCATAGGTAGTGACCTCAACGACTTCATGCCTTCGTGCCTTAATCTATGTTTTAGTAAGCTATAAATTTTGCATGAAAGTAATCTAAACCATCTCTCTGACAACAATTCTTTTTATAAAGAATTTTGCATTGCTGCTACTTATGCCTAGTAGTAGCATGAACATATTGTTGGAGTATAGTCAAAGGTATAAACCCCATGGTTTGGGGTGGCATGCAGCACAAAATATTAAAGAGAACTGACAAGTGAGTTTTTTGAGTCGGGAAAAACAATTCTTTAAAAGGCTATGAGGAACAGATCACTTACTGGTATTTTTTTCCTTTTTTTCCTCAGACCTACTAAGTGTACTACTTCTAGAAGAACCGGAGAAGGAAGAATATGAAAAAAATCAGTGAGATGAAGCAGGTGTTTAATTCAGGATATAGAGCCATGCAGTGTGTTAAGGCACTTGCAGCTTCCTACACAGACAATGAAGAGTGTGACACCGGAATAAAACCTTCAGCACACCTAATGCAGAACTGCTGTACAGAGGCACTGCACATGGGGACAATCCTACCAGTGGTGTCTACTGGAAGACAGACTCCCAGGATGAGGCACTTCTGTCAGTGCCTGAAGCCAGGCTGTCTCTCTTCAGAACCTCACACCGACAAACACATTTTACATCAATGAACAGAAAAGGCAGAAGATTATCTAGCAGAACTCTTCAGTGATTCTTATAATGCACATATTTAAGCATTTTAAAACAAAATTGCTCTTAAGTTAAAGGTAAGATAACAAGTGGCTAATCTGCTGAACACCAGACTTCAAATTATATGCCTCTGCTTAGATGAAAATGCAAGACACAATTTTGTAAGCACAAACAGTTCAATTTCCAAAGAATAGGTTTTCAACCAAAGAAAATATTAATCCTGATTAGGCAGCCCCAAATGTGATGCTAAACAGAGCACATTTTGCCTGTTCTGTCCAAAAAGTCAGAAAAAAAGAAATTAACTACTTAATAACTTCTTAAGGTAGGTACATTTCAGGTTTTGTCTAAGGACAACAAACAATGTGCAGATGTGTATCTTGCCTCTGACCCTGCAGTATTAATCTCATGAACAAATCCCATGCAAGGCTGCAGTATGCAGGACCAGTACTCTTCACAAACACCACACTGATTAGGACTGGTGATTCAGAGCTGACACTAGTGATGGCTGACAGGAATGCTACTTTCAGTTTGGTAATCCCTAACTACCAGCTCTGCGGTTTCAAAGGTGACCACAGAGGTAAACCAGGTTGACTTAATTTTTTTTCCACTATATCTTTAACACAGACTCCCAAGGCCATATCAAAACTCGGAGAGGCCAAATGCTGTCAACCAGTCAGCTAGCTCTAGTTAACCTAAGACATCATCAGATATTCACAGCATGATGCCAAAGATAGCCTAGAATCTGCTACTCTCTCATTATTAGCTGTTGATTTTGCAGAGATCATAGGAATAAAAATCCACAAACACGTTCTTGATAACCAGACAATATACATGACTCTGTATGTTCATGTTCTCAGTGAGAGGGAACTACTATTTTTCAAATAAAAAAACTTTAACCAAGCACATGGTAAGAAAATATTTTCACTTCTTTTGCTTCAATTAATTTTTCATTTTAATTTGAAAATGAGATTCTGAATCTGAAACTGCATTGAAAAGAAAAGCTAATTTTCTTAGTGGTAATAATGATGCATCTTGTACTTTTGTGCTTTTGTCATACAGAAGAAGCAAAGCCACCATTTACATATTTAAACAAGCATTAAATAAGCATTAGAACTGTATATCCTAAACTCATATGTGCTTACATTCTTTTGAGGGAAATTTTTTAATATTTATTAATTATAACACAGAGCACAGAATTTGACATTCTGGTTGGACATTCGTCATGCTCCCTCAAGATCACATTAGATACAAACACCAGATTTAAGAGACCAGATTCTCAGAAAATGTGTCACCTTATTATGTAGGTGACAAACCTTCCACTTGCAAATACCTATACCTGTACTGACTTCAGTGGAGTGAAGAGGAATTACAAAGACAAAAATACTACCTTTTTAATGCAACTATTATTATTATAACACAGACGAACTCCCAAAGGCTCCCTCAGCTACCGCTTTGCCAGACTTTTTGTGACAACTGACTTGTCTAAGGCTGCCTGAGTATTATGTCTGACTTCTGCTCAATAGTAGTTCTCACCCACAACTTCCACTTCAATTATGAAGTGAAATTGTTTCCATTTTACTTCCACTGAAAGACAGAAATAAGACTACCTTCTTCTTAAAATACATAATTTTATTAAGATGTTGCCACATGGAGTAGTTTAAATAATTTTTATTTTTATCTCTTTTTTTAGCTCACCAAAACCAATGCAGCTTCAGGATATTTAAACTGCCCATCAATAAAGATAGCACACCAATGCTGGCATATATATAACTGTGACTCTTGGCTGCTAAGACAAGAACACACTACTAAACTTCCATCACTGCATGATGACCCCTCAGTTCTATTTCAAAACCCATATGGTAGCAAATGCACATCCCTCCCACGAGGCATAATGGGTGCTGTTAGCTGTGGTTATCTCTCAGGATCAGAAGATCCAATGCAGTTGCCTAGAGGTCTCTCAACACGTTTCTCCACTGAGGTCTTTCGGCTTTAGACACATTCCTTAAGCATCAGGAGCAACACTTGCTCAAACCTGTTTGTATTTTCAATTCTACTTTGGTTCTTTCTTGCTGTCACAACAGCTCTGTAGCTTTCCACAACGCAATAAGCAATCTGCTTAACATAAGCTGCATGTAGTTTGTGCTGTCCCACCAACTTATACTGCAAAAAACTGAAGCCAAAGAGTTTTGAATGAATGAGCTCAGTTTCTTCCCCTTTCTAAGACTGTTTGCATGTGCCTTAAAAGAAAGACTCTGAAAATGAGCACTTGCTAGCTCAAGTATGGCACAAAATCACAAACAGGATGGCAAACCCAAACATCAGTAGCAGATGAGCCTTTCTCATCAGGGTGCTGTCTCTTGCCACTGTCTCTTGGGGTATATTCAGCACATTTCTGTGAGTCTCATAGAATTTATCTTTAATCTGCTGGGTAGGAAGGTCAAAGCAAGGTCCACGTGGCAAAAGTTAGTACGGACAGCTTTGACAAAACACAGAAACCCTGAAATAAACTTGCCTGTGAAGTACCTTTGAAGAGGATGCAAAACTGCAGTGCCGAGGAGAACTCTTCTGTTTTTGAAGAAGATGGATGTTACATGGTTGTGCAAGAGCTTGTCAAACTGAACAAGTCTGCTTCTAGGATGATATTAAATGACCACTCGTCATTTTCTGCCACTCGTTCTGAGACAGCAACTGCTATGTAAATCTTGCTCCTGCTCACTCATGTTCCCAGGTCAGACACTAACTGGCCTGATGACCTCACAGAATTCACTTATCTCTCTGCCTCCATGGTTTCAGTGGAACTGTCACAGATGTGAATTAATCACAATGAAGAGTGCTGCATGATAATTAAAGTGGTGGGATTTTTCTAACAACGCACTTTCCTTCATTTTCTGTTACTATAACACATAACTGATACAATTCCAGAGACTTTGTAATGCTCTGCAAATACTTTTGAGTTTGGAAACGAAGCAGAGAATTCTGGTCAGAAGCGGAAGGAACCCCAAATTAAAGGGTTAAAAAAAAAAAAAAAAAAAAAAGACATTTTAGAAAAGTGAAAGAAGAAATAGTTATGGTTTTACCAAAAGACAGTTAAAAATATAAGGCAGCAGTCTAAGAGTCCAGAGGTAAGAGCAGTTTTGTTATACTTAAAATCTTTCTAGACTTATTCCAAAAGCGGTATTTTAAACTTAGAACAGTCATTTTCTGAAGAGTGTCTAGAAAGGAGAGTATTCCCTGAAGATGTTAATTTGTCTGACATGAAGAAATCATACTGAAGAAAACCACAGTACAGTATCTTTAACCGAGAACCAGTGAGCAGACCGGAATTTAACCTTGTCATTCTATCTTAATTCTCCCTGTCACCATGTGAATATTTTTCTTCCCACATGCTTATAAGACCACAGTGTAAAATGACAGTCATGCTGTTGGAGCCACAAAGTTTAGCTAGGCTTAAGAAACCAAATTGCAGGTTTCTGAAGGGATTTTTTGTTTATTCCACTTTAAAGGTATCATTAGTCAAGATTTCATACTAAGAAAACAGATGGTATTTCTTAAGCGTATATTTTGTTTTTAATGGTTATTTTTAACTTGTATCATTAACTTTTTCACACAACACCCCGGAGATGGATCTATATTGAAATATGGCTTCACACTGGAAGATCTAATACAGGGATGTGTCTTCCTAAAGTAGGTTTGGCATGTGGAGCTCTGAGCGCATCAGACAGTGGACTTGCTTTCTCCTGCCAAATGCAAAGAGAATAATCTTTGCCAATTTCATATGCCCAGCAGTGACGCACCTCTTGCAGTCTCACCCCTCAGGTCCAAATGAGAATACGCAAGTGTTTCAAGACAAGTGCACCCAATGCTCATCTACAGGAGACTACCAGAAATTAGATGTAAAAAACCCCCCCAAAATCAAAATTGAGACTTGTTTTGGTGGTTGTTTCTGAGCACAGAGGCCAAATGACAAGGAAGAGCCAGGCCTAGCCTTGTAAAAAAAGCTTCCTGAGTAGACTGGCCGTCCACAAATCATCTACTGGGAAGTTGCCCCAGCACTATCAAGTGCCAACACATGCCCAGTGGACCAAATTTTTGCCATGGGTCTGCATGACAGCACTACAAGTGATCGTGTTACAGTGTCTGGAAATGTTCCTGGGGACATGCCCCTACTTATTGGTATAGCACACACAGCTTAAGGAGACCTTTGTCATCAGCAATTAAAACAGACACCTGGCAACAGTATGTAGGTATGTCTGACAGCTAGCGGGCACTCACGTCCTGCTGCCATGAAACCAGGCAGGTGTTTCAGATGCCAGACCTGACTTCCGAAATTAAGACATAGGCTCCATGCCCCTTCAAAGAACGAATTTCACGCATGAGTTTGCAGGCGCAGACAGCATAGGAAGATAGTGAATAATTGCCCTGACCAGACTATTCTGCATCCCACAGCACACCATTCCACACCCCATCAGGCAGCCCTATACCCCTTGTCACAGAACACCCTCGAACAACGTGGAGAACCACACTCCCACACCACACACTGCCCAGCACAGCACACCGTACACCGAGCCATCGCACCCCAACACCCCACGCCCTACTGCGACTCACACATCGCCGCGCCTTCCCTCGATGTCGAGACCTGGCCTCGCCACAGCGCACCCCGCACCGCACCGGCGCTGCACCTCACGGCACCACGTCTCGTTCCTCTCACCGCACCCCTCACCTCACCCGCCACCGCACATCCCACCGCAGCCCTGACCGCACCACCCCGCACCGCGGTGCCGGGCACCCCGCGCCCGGCGCAGCTGCCGCCCCCCGTCCCGTCTCACCGCCGCCTGCTGGAAGGCGCCCTTGGTGTAGGTGCCGCCGCCGCGGTAGGCGATGGCGGGGATCTCGCGTCCCAGCAGGGCACACTTGTGCTGCTGCGGCCGCCGCCGCGAGATGTAGTCCACGCGTGGCACCACGTTGCTGCGCGAGGAGAAGGTGACGATGGCGACGCGCGTGGCCGCGGGCACCACGGGGAAGTCGGAGAGCAGTTTCTTAACGAAGCGCAGCTCGCTCAGGAAGTTGGCCGGACCCACGCTCGACGACTCGTCCACCAGGAACACCAGCTCCAGCCGCCCGCTGCGAGCCCGCAGACGCCGCACCTGGCGCTTGAAGGCGCGCCCCAGCTTCTCCACTTTGCTCTCCGTCGAGTCGGGCACCGGCGGCGCCTCCAGGGATGGCGAGGCGAAAGTTGGGGAGCGGAGGAGGGCGCCCGGCTGGCCGCCCGCCCGGCCCTGGGGCGCCGACGGCGACAGGGACAGCGACAGCGACAGCATCCCCCAGCAACAGAGAGCCACCAGGGGCCACATGGCGCGGCGGCGGGCGCGGTGAGACGCCGGCAGCCGCGGGAGGAGAGCGGCTGGTCGCCCCCTGACGCCCCACCTCCTCTCTCCTCGGAGGGGCGTCCGGCCTGCCTGTCTCCCTGTCTCCCTGCCGGCCTCCCCGCCGGCCCCCGCAGGTATCCGAGCCCTTTAATCCCCCGCGGTGGAGGCGCTGCCCATCGCACGCCCCTCTCTCGGTTTTCCCCCCCTCTTCTTTCCGTAACGTCCCCCCCGTCC
>VZRR01006872.1:19412-45098 GCA_013398015.1 Oreocharis arfaki | reverse complement strand
CTCTCAAATATTCCATACTTGCATTCAATTCTTAATCCTGCCATTGTCCTCTCAAGAGAGGTATTTGAGTAATATTTCTTTTTGTCTTTCTTTCCCTATTTTCCTTTTCAGAAATGTCACTGCCAAAAATATCTAATGCTGTGATATGCAAATATAAGGAAAAAGGAAATAAATGTTTGCACTTTGCAGAATTCCTGAGAACAGCAGAGATGGTGAGGAGGAAAAAAAAGACAGGCAGACCAAGATAAAACAGCAGCTATATTCCAGTCAGAGGAGCCTCTAAGCTTAGCTAGTAGTAGAGACTAAACTTAAGACATGCTTCTAATAAGGCCAGGATTAACTCACCTTAATTATACCTTACAGTAATGCTACTTTGTCATTATGGCACAGCTATAGATAGAATATCATCACTTCACATTTTCCAATAAACTCAATACATTCTGAAGTAAGGTCGTAAAATCTGTGGTTCCAAACAACGACACGTAGCAGCTGCTATTTACCACAGAAGCCTCTCTAATGAACGCAGTATTAGGGGTTGATTTTATTTCAGAAGAGAGACTGAATTTTCTTCTGAAATTATAATTTATATATTTCCAGTATATCTAGGTTAGTGCAGTTGTTTGGTGCTTGTGGAAAATTGAATTCTGTGCAGATCATCCTGTGATGAAAGAAGAAATCGACTGTGTAACACTGAAGTCTTTTCACTATTTTACCTCCTTTCATCAGGTAACTTTCCAAAATCTGCCTGGGAAAACTGCACAGAAAGCAGTGCCTTGTTTGCACTTAAATAATTTTTCTAAGGCCAGAGGAAGGCTTAAAGGGCCACTCAGCAATCATAGGAATTTATTCAAGCAGGATCTAAATGCAAATGTCAGAACTTCTCGAATACATTCAGTTCCGGAACTCCAGTTAAGATCCATAAGTATTAAATATTATACTTTGCATTTGTAGTAAAAGACCATGGTTTCCTTTTACTAGTTACAATCTGCATCTAGTGGTTTTGAGAGGAAGCTGCAAATATTTGCAAAGTTGAGATGTTAATTATTTGCTTCATTTGCGCTGTTTGGCTTCAGCTTCCCTGATTCAACTGATCAGGTCTTGAAGTCTTGAGGTTCTTAGAAAACACGAACTGTGTGGACCAAAAAGGACAACAGACATTAGAAGAGCTGGGTGTCAGGGTTCAAGCTTTTCTTAAAGGAAGCAAAAGGCCCTTAAAAAGAGTAGACAGACAAAGCAAAGTGAACAAACGTTACGAAAGAAGGGAAGAAAGGCCAACTTCCTCCTTCCAGGTTGAGATAAGGTCCTTGTTTACACAGGAGGAGCTGATGAAGCATAGGTAGAGCAGTTTCTGCTAGATGCTTCCCTCATGCAGTTACCTTTTGAAAGCTGAATCAGATTGAGCTTGGGTTTGCAGGTGGTTTGGGCAGGTTTTGTTTTGCCCTCAGCTGAGGGATACAGCCAAGCTGTTGCATGGCTGGTAGTGACTACTGATGGCATAAACAACAGTGAATTAATGTGTACAAGAAATGCAATATTCCTCCGAGAAAAAAACAAACAAACAAACATTTCCCAGAGTTACTGCAGCTTTCTCAGAGATCTGACAGAAGTAATTCCTCAGCATCTTAGTACCACCAGTGTTGAGGATAAGGCCATTGCACAGGGGATCTGGTTCCAGGACCTGTTTGATCCTGAACTCTCTAGATCTTTCAGAGAGCTCCAGAGCTGGAAACCCATTTATAAACTCTTCATTTGGAATAGCAGTACTCAGCTGCACTGATATCAAAGTAAATTGGTAAATTAGCCATGCATTTGTATGCAGTGTTCTCGCACGTGGGTCGCTAAGGGAAATAAGGTGGCCTTGCTCAGCAGGCTCCCAGAAGCTGCCACTCTGCTCTGCTGTGCCGAAAGTAATTTAAATGTATTGTGTTTCTGGGTCCTCCTCATTCTCATGTTTCCAAAAGGCAGGAGTGCTAGTGGAAAATTATTAAAACCTGATATTTTTGAAGGTGACTTGAGACATCAAAAGCACTTTGTTGCCAAGCTGCTGGGCTGCTTGCTTCTCCAAGGAAGTCAGCAGAGAGTGGTGCTATAGAATAAATAGCAGCTCAGCATAACCATCACCTGAAATGGATGACGTGCAGGCAGGAGAAATGCTTAAGCATATAGGTCATAAAATCCTAATATTCTAACTGAGATCAATAGAAACAGATAGAGCAGTAAAGAGAGAACACTGGACAAAGGTGTAAGTGAAAAGATAGATCCTGTTAGTAATTTCTGACTCTAATCTACCTGTCCCTGGGTTGTCACTCAGTATAAATGTGCACATTGCTTCATTTATTGTCAATATATCATATGTAACATTTTTTATTATACTGCATAAAAGATGTCCCCATTACGGCTGTACTGCACCACAGTAACAAATTCACTGCTTTAGAACTCCTGCTTGGGTTTCATATTGAAGTTTGTCAGCTACATGAGTCTCCCTTCATTCACTCTGTCATCAGTGAAAATTAACTGTCTTGTGTGCTGCTCTTATCACTTTTAGACAAAGAGAAACTGTGTTTGGTGACTCACTAAAAGGAAATGAACATTCCTTCTTGCTGTAAGGTGATATTAGTGACAATAAATCCTCCCATGACCTTAGTTAGCTGCCATTTACTAGGCAATTCCCATACGTCTGAAGAGCTGTGATGTAGCCTATGGTTATCTAAAATAAGCTTAGAAAAAGTTGTGTGAAAATGATGACTGTTTTTTAGGTCTTCTCTTGTATGTATGAAAGCTTTTGGGGATTTATTCTATATTTTTCAGAATTCTTTCTATTTAAACTAACATATAAAAATTCTCAAAACTCACAGCCCTCACTGAGGTCATCGAAAACTTCGGAGCAACAAACTTTACAAAAAGATGAGAACTGTGTTGGAGCTGTGGCAAAGAGGTGCTCCAAAAACTTAGTTATTGCCCATCTACTGGAGAATTTCCTAACAGAAGCAGTCTGTGCCAGAAGATCCTGTTCTGTTATACACTTCAGCTGGTATTGTAGGTTGTATTTAAACCAGTGGTCATTTAAAAATTATTCAGACTATCCAAAAGAAATGACTCGTAGTCATAGTCATTCTCAGTGCCCTCGAACTGCAAAGCTCCTGTCAGATGGGACGTGACTGAGAGGTATTGGACACTCCAGGAGTGCTGTCAGGATACATTAACAAACCTATTTTTGCATTTCTGTCATCATATCAAGATACGTTTGATTCACTCTCTTTGGGAAAATCTAGTGTTTCAAAATCCTGGGTCTGGAACATCTTCATGACTCTCATGTTTTTGGCAACTACCTTTTAAGAGCAGTTAGGATTTATTCCCTAAATATTTTCCAGATACCAAGACACGTTTTGTGGAAAGTTACTGTAGAAATGAAACAGCTTTTACTTCTGAGAAACAACGCTATTGAGGTTAATGACAACTGCTAGGTGTTTGTTTAGTTCCATAAATTAGCCAAACTAGAGGGCAGGGGGTGAAAACCAAACAAACTTTCAAAGAGTCCATTCTGGTTTAGCCCGTAACGTGAGGGAATTGTGTATGAGAGTTCCAAAAGGCAAAACTTCATCTCTGTTGTCCTTGCACTCCAGAGGAGGCACTGGGGAGAAACAGCTTGTTGTGTGCTCCTGTCCATCCACTGTGTAACAGCCTACGGATGCATTGCAAGGAAGCAACAAAGGCTTGGAGCATTCCTCTAAGGGAGGTCAGTCTGCACAGCAGCTTCTGCCCCATGACTAAGCTGGGAAATTGCTCCAAAACTATTTAGACATTAGAAGTGGTTTGGAAATAAGGAAGATGATTAAGAGAAGAAAGAATAGGAAGTTATTTGTACCACTTATGTTTTTGGGCAAAGTGAATACAAGAGGACTGGTAGATATTAGTGGAAGGTAGGTGATACGAGCAACTCTGCTTGAGTAATTTTTAGTATTTGTTTGTAAATATTAGATGTTCAGGGTTTTTTTTCTAGTTTAGTACAGCATTATTCTTGATATGCTTAACTCACAGTCCAAAAAGTCAAAGGAAAGTTTTGCAGTGTCTCAACTGTTGGTCAAGCAGCCTGTGTACTTTTATTAAACTCAGATTTAAAAGACAACTACTTGCAGAAGCCAGCCTGACGCTCACTCGGGGTGCCTGGATAGGGTGGCATCGGTGGTAGGTCGGATACCCCAGAGGGCACTTGCCTCACAGCACGGCCCGTGCCCCATGCTGCCGACCCAAAGGCACTGAGGGCGGCCGCGAGCCCGAGCAGCAGGAGGAGAATAGCGCGACCGGAGCAGAGGAGCAGAGGGAGGGCTTCTGTGTGCGGTTCCAGGTGGTTTATTTGGGAAGGAATAGGGACATGCTGGAGGAAGCAGGAACAGAAGTTGGTTTTTGAGGGATGAAGGGATTTTATACTGGGAAATAGGGGCGGAGAGAGTACAAAGAACCAATGGCAGGGAAGGACGAGGGAGGAGTAAAGGGTACAACAATGAATGGGGTGCAACAGAGGGGAGGGTACAACTGATAGGCAACTGATAGAACTAATGAGGCATCGAGTAACAGAGAACTTTCTAGAACTAATACAAATGTAATGAAACTGATGAATATGAATAACGTTTAACTTAATAATCTGAGGTAACTCTTACTAACCAACAAGAGCACGATATGCAAAACTTGTTCGAGGGAGAGGATGGGAACTCGCCGCAGCTGGAAAGGCTCTTAAACTTGGGCTTCTCCCCACCACCTCCCATGGTGGCGTTGAACGGACAGCTCCTGGTCGAGCTGGGCGACCACCACACCAGACTAGTTCTTTCATCTATTTGGGTAATAATTTTGGAGGGTAATAATTGGAGGAGGTGTCAATTTGTAGACATTCTCCATTATCTCCAACTGTCCAAAAGCATCTGGTCTATTAAGGCTTGTATATAATACAAGAATTTACATAGTAATAATATCAATATTGCTTCAGTGTAATGCACTTGTTTAGTTCAGGGTTAGTACAGAGGAATACGGAGTTATTGCAGATAAATGAAGACAAGCGACCCCTCATACTGTTCTGCAGCAAGCACTGGTACAGAAATTCAAAATGTGCAGATGTACCACACTATACTGCAGTGCCTCTTAGCCTGTTCACTGGTAAATTCAGTGTCCAGAGGAGCCCAGCAATAGACAGTGGGAGTGTTTTAGCAAAGGTGAAAGGTCACATGCGCCCTTCGCTTTATTTGTTCACTAAAAATTCAAAAATGTTGATCCTAGAGAAGAAATGCAGCTATTTAGCACAAGCATTCTGCTGGCTCATGTTGCTGTTGAACCTGAAATACTCTAAGAAAGTTTCAAAAGCAGTGGTTTCTCCTCTTGTTTACCTCACACCTATTCTGCTTAGTAAGAGCTCGGTCAGATCTAAACTCTGTCTCTATCACTGCATTCCAGGCCTCAGCTCTTAATATATTTGCTTGTTAATGTATATGCTAAAGGAAGCATATGGCTGTGCAAATCAGGGAAGATTTTATTTAGTAATAGAATTTTATTTAGATTGCTCATTAATTCTTTAAATCAGCTTTTGGTTACAAGTATTTGCTTAAGTTTATGCAACATAAATTGCATATAACTACAACTCAAATTATTTCTTATGAATAATGTATTTGAACAAATATAGGCCTTTAATGTATTTGCAGATCATTTGTAGTCAGCTCATAATTTTTATGTCTGAGCTCATTTTTTCAAGTTGTTTACTCGTTTAGGTTAGAAGTGGGATTTTATGTATCTCCAACTGTTTACTATGCAATTTTCAAGGTGTATGACTTACTGCTTGAGGTGCTTTTTTCCATCTCCTTGAAAATCTCTGGGAGTCCATGTGCCTAATAGCATCCTGAAACGTTTATTGTGTTTGAGTTTACTGTGCAGGTAATGGAAACAGAAGCATAAACTGATGAAAAATATTTCTCTGCTTCTTGTGCAAACATTGAATTCATGCAATGGTTGTGCTATCATCTAATAAACTCTTTTGCATTCCTCCTATATGAAAATGTGTGTGTTCAAATATTCATAGCTAAATAGAATCATATGCATGGATTAGCGTAAGTCAGATTAACGCGGTAGAATAAACCTTGAGAAATATTTAAAGAGGAAATAATTTTGTTGCCAAGTCATGTTTTCTGAAACAGAAATGTTTCTTTCAGATCAGTTTCTGAGCACCTGCTGAGAGTGCTGCTGTTCTTGGACCCCAGTATCCTGGTGTAGCCCGGCTCAGCCTCCCACTGGCCCTTCAGAGCTGGCATGGACTCAGGTACTCCTCATTTCTTTTAATTGATCCATTCCAAATCGTGGTAGCTTAAGTTTCTGCTCACACTCAACCCCTTGCTGGTCGTTCAATCACCCAAAGACTCCAGTCACGCTTGTTCTCTGAAAGGACCAGCTCAGGGATGACAAGCCCATGAAAGTGAAATGGCTTTTTTCTGTGTCATTGCTTTTCCTGGGTGACAGGATTTCCTCAGCAGTTCTGTGGCCAAAGGGCTGCTTGTCCTTCCCAAGAGGGAGATTTGCCATCCCTGCAGCCCTTTCCCAGCAGGAGAGCCGCTGGCTGTGCCCAAGCAAGGCTCACCTGCTTGGATATTCCAGACATTTCCAGGAGATGTCGAAGCAAACTGCTCAGGCCTCTCAGAGTTGGCAGTGTAAGGGAAGAGGGAACAGTGTGCTCTGGCTGGGAAGTGACACTTACACCTGGTGTGTGAGCGTGTGTGTCTGTGTGTGTCTGTGTGTGTCTGTGTGCAAATGGTGCTGGGACAGAGGCATTTCTACATTTGTCCATTTGAGTCCACGAATGCCAGGCAAATAAATGCCTTAGAGCAGGAGCAGCAACAAATAGAGCATGTGCTTTGTCCCAGAGGAGAGCAACTTGCAGTGAGGCCACTTTAGCAGAAAGAACAATCGAGGCATAACAGGCAGTCAGGGATTGCTGAACACTGGCATGCTGTCTGAGGCCAAGGACCACCATTTGAGCTCCTGGTTATGAGCCTTGGGCTTCGTTTGGGCTCAGGTCTGGCCTGTGCACTTACAAGTACAGCACAGTGTTTCTGCCAGCCCTGATGAGCACCTGTGCCACACTCCACATAAGATATGAAGTCAAAAGCTATACAGACCTTCAAAGCTTCCAGAGTCTTCTGGAAAGCTGCTTAGACAAAAATGTCCTTTGTCATTTTTCATCTGTGTTCCGTTTAGTACTTTTGTGGCTGTGCTGACCTATTCTGCTGTGATTTTTCCAGTGCAATTTTCCTTCTTGGTAGAGAGTTAAGACAGTTCCTAACACAACTAGGGGAAAAAAAAAAAAAAGGGAAGAAAAAACAATGATGTTTGAAAGGATGCCATCTATTAATATGTCTTGTCATTAGTACGCTTTGTAATTAGTGTGTCCTGGATCTGTGTCCAAGAGGCAGAATTCCATAACCATTCAAATAACCTCTTTGACTGGTGAGAGTTTCCTATCAATGCAAAGGATGTGGGGAAACCAAATGTTGAGGGGTTTCCCCTTCCACTCCCTAGCCACTCAGGTCTCTGAGGAAAAATGACTCATGGATCAGCTTCCTCAGATCCGTGGCCGTTGTCCTCTGCCAGGAGACTTAGTTGCCAGGACAACTGTTGCCAAGACATGCTGGTTTTCCTAGGGAACAATTTCTATGTATTATTTCTGTACAGCAAACCACCTCCCATGTCTGTTGTTATATGCACATGAGAAGCTCTCGGAGTTTTAGCTCCATGTGGAAATTGGGAAATGGTAGGAAGGGAAAACAAGTCCGGTTACCAAAGGGGAATTTACAGTCCTAGAGGGATCCGCACAAACTTTATGGTCTGTCAGACTGTACATGCACTCTGCAAACAGAGGCCCCAAAGCCCAGAGCTGGGAGCCTCCTCGAGCCATGAGATCAAAATGAATTCCCAAGATTACAACACTTTTAAAAAATATTTAGTTGGAAATGGGATAAGGTCCTTGGGGATATTCTGCACTGTAATAAATAGCTGTGTAAGCTTTTATTATTGAGTAGAGTGGCTGTGATCAGCCATCGCATGTGCTGGAAGCAGCAGGTTCCATCACCTCACTCAACCTGGGAAATGTTTTTTTGGAATGACTGACGTGTCCTCAAAGGACCATTCTGTTCCCTTTGAAACTGCTTGAGAGTTTTATATCACCTGAAACATTGCCTTAGCTTCACTTTGTTAGTGGTGTAATGTTAAAGGTATATACATAGCAATAAAGAATCCCCCTTGTTACAGATGTTTTTAAGGTTTATCGCTCAAAACTTTACCACTCCTGTAATAGTTTCCAATTTTTCTACATCAAATTCTTTTTGGTCAAGAGGAAAACGGCTTTGATTATTCTATAATATTAGATAAAATTCAACTGAATGGCTGTGAGCTAGTTAAATGGATAAACTCCCCTCTTGAGAAATACAAAGAAATTTATCACTATTCTTGTCCACCAGAGGTCACTTACAGGCCACTTTATTCATTGGTGGCTGTGCTTTCACTTGCCTAGGTAGCAACTGGTTTTTTTACTTTTTTACTATAAAAACCATAGTTTTTTACTATGGAGTACTTTTGGATCAGCTGTTGAAATGTGGGTCCTGGAGACCCTACTAATGACTTTGAATCTTTTCTAGAATCATTAACTTCAAGAAGCAGAATGGAAAAATCCTGCTGAAACATAATAAAAATCATTAAGAACTACAGGGGCTTTATTGATCCCATAACCTCGGTGGGTAATCTCAGTATCTACACCATGCTTCACAAGTTTTGCTGTGCATATTAAAGGATCTTGAGTGTGAGCTGACTCTACCCTGTATTACTAAATCTGCATGGGATTCTTATCAGGATTCTTATCTGCTCAGTCTTCACAAAAGCTTTCTCAATGTGCCCTTAATTTGAGAAGCAAAATATGTTTACAGCTCTGATACTTCAACTGTATGTGAATGTCGGCTCTTGCACGCTAGTGGAGGCTTCTCCTTCATAAATTTTTGCTGCAAAATGGTGAAAACCCCAGAGAAATCTTTATTTGATGGACCAGTTGTCAAATGTGAACAACTCATCCAACTTTGGCAAAAGCTGCCATTCTGCATCTTCTGTTGCAGCTAGAGTGAAAAGCTGGAATCAGGCATGGTGTTTTATGAGCCCTTAAGCATCAAGAAAGCTTCATTATGGCCTGTGTTTGAAGAAGTCTCAGCAGAAAAGAACACCTTTCCTCTTACATCTCATTCACGGTAGATGAAGGAAAAGCAAAGGAAAAGAGTGAGAATATTCCTGTTCCTCCAAGTCGAATGAAGGACAGAAATTCCCCAATAGTGTGTAGACCCCTTTAGCCCAATAATTAGATAATGTGCTCTGAGCTTTGTATGAATGGCATTTATTTTTGTTTTGTTACTGTTTGATGGCAAGATTTAACCACTTCTTGCTCGAAGCAATATAGTGCTGAACAAGTTCAGCATCATACACGTCTGTCAGCATCAATATATTTTTGCTTGATTCAGTTGAGTAAATACCAAGGTGTAAACTCAGGTTTTATCATAAAGCACTGTAATTTATCTTTATGTGTGGGTGTACTGGAACAGACAAAAACCTACAGTATTCTGTCTCTCTAGCTCCCTAGTTCTTTCAATACTGGGATAAGATCATAGCTATTCTCAAGTATAAAGATATGAATACGCAAAGATTTTACACTGTGCTTAGTTTTCCAGTTCCACTAAGCAATGCATTCTTTGCAAGAGTCAACCAGAAAGCTGGCTGAAAAGTGGCCTGGTGCTGGATAAAAACTCTTGTGGAGTGAGTGATGTCCCATATGCAGATGCATTGCAAATGTATAAGGTAAGATGCCTTAAAGCTCCATGAAGCTGGAGAGAAGTTGTTCAGATTCGTAGTCAAACTTTTACAATGTAAGTAAAGCAGAAGAGCTGACTAGAATAAGAACAGCATCTTGATGTTATTTAGCTTCGTTCAGAATCTCATGCTTTTACAGCTCACATCTCTTTTACCTCAGATGACAGGAAATTCAGTCAGCAAACTTTCAGAAGAGGAGGAGAAGCTCAGTACAGATGTTCTTAATAGTCAGTGTCCTGAGTGAGGGATCCTGTGTGATATTTTGAATCTCAAACAAAACTCCCTCTGAATTAAGCAGGTTGTTTGGGTTTTTGGTCTGGTCTGCTTCACTCTCTTAACAGCTTCTGCGAAGATTGTGCTCGGCCTTGCAAACTGTGATATTCCTGTGGCATTATTCCTAGTGAGTCCTAATATAAAAATTTCCTACTCCCTCATGAGCAGTTGATGCTTTTACCGTGCTCTTAATATAACAAGCGGTCACAGGACACTCAAAGATCTTATCATTAATGAGGGTTAACTCTTTCAGGATAGAAAACAAAGCAGAGAGCAACTGCTCGTGTGCACAGTCCCTTTGGCAGGCCGACAAGTCAAAAGAAATGGATAAAGAGCTTCAGGTCTGCTCGATCTTTCTCATTGTGCAGAAGCACAGGTGCATGGTAGGATACACAGGCAAGGGATAAATCTCTACTAATTCAGAAGAAAATGATCCTGCACTGGACAGCTTCCATTTTATATTTTTCTAGGAGCTCTGATTACGCTCACTGTATGAGCACCTATTAAGAATCGTGCTCCATAATGCCTGCTCTGGGTTTTTTCTGAAACAAGGTTATTCCTAGAGTTTTGTTCTTCAAAAGTCTTTATTCCTGACCATAATTGTCTCAATGAAAGGTTTGAAACACTTTGTGAACTCCTGGTTTCAGAATAAAAGCACTCTGATGGTCTGACATCAAAGTGAATCAGTGAGGTAGCTGTGCATTCCTCTCCAGTGCTTTAGCCATATATTCTTTTGCAAGTGTCTGGAAGCTGTCACCCTGCTATGTTGTGATGAAAATAATTAGATATAGTTCCCACTTCTGTTATTCACATATGATATTGCTGCTGGTGAAGAACACTCAAAACTGATGGCTCCAAAGGCAAGTTTGAAACTTCAAAAGCCGAGTTTTCTCCTGTGCTGAGCTGCTTCCTTCTCCAAGGAAATCTGCAGAGTTTCACTATGTATGAAAGAGTATGCAGACATAAGACCACTCCCCCAAAAGAATGGTGTGCAGAAAGAAGGTACATTCAAGGATCTAAATAGTGAGGAACTCTTTACACAAACTTGGAATCAGAACCAAATAATTCTGGAGGAAGACAAGGCTGTATAGAGATAAGCAGATAGAAAAAGAAATTAAAAATCCAGCGAAGAAAAACGTTTAATAGATTGTGAATACTAAGCCACCTGCCCTTACAATTTTTATTTGTCACTTATTGCAGATATTTACAATAGTCCTGTAAGTTTTGTGCTTCTTATAAACATGCTGGGTTTGGCAGAGTTTAGTAAAATTTCTGCTGTGTGGAAGAACTGTGTTTCAGCAAGATGGTGTCTTGACCTGGTGAGAACCTAGGGGAGGGGAAATTGCTGACAATCCTGTCTGCTTCATACTTCTGCTTTTGCAGGCAAGCAACCTCCAGGGAAGTTCAAAAGCCGTACAACAAACCAGACATTTTTGTGGTTACAAGTTGAGCCCTGAATGCCCTGTGCTGACAGCACATAGATCCAATGCCTGCTTCTTGGCCAAAACAGCAAAGGTCAGGGCAGAAATTTCAGCTTCTTATTTTTTTAAAAAACCTGACAGATCTCTAATTCCAAATCTCTTTTTAATGATGTTGGCTCTACAATGTTTTTATCAAATCGTGTCAGACAAGTAGCACTGCTCTGAGCTGATGTGTTCATTATATTTTTACAGACACTAAATTTATCCTTGCTCCTGAATAGGAAAGTTACGAGGTGACCTGACAGCCTATAACTTCTCTCTCTGATGCCACCTGAACAGCAAACAACAGCCTCAGATGTGGGATCCTGGGGACAAAACCCCTCCTGACACTGCTTCAGGGACGGAGAGCTTTAATTTTTGCAGTTGGAAATATCTAACAGACCTTACTCTTGGTAAGTAAATTTTGTGCAAATAAAATTGCTGAAGCATGTCTTCTTGAGCATTAAATTTTATGTTATCAATTTTGCAGAGCTACCTAGTATGCACTGTTCTTGCTACTGTACTTTCCATGTCCACACAATGGTACCACGGCCAGCTGGACAGTGCCAGCTCTGTTGCAGGAAAGGCAGTCACAGCAGTTAAGCAAGCCTCAAACATCCTTTCCTCCCCTAGGTTATTAAAAATGTATCCATTGACTGAATAAAGGGGAAGAACCTTACAGTCAGAACCCAGTGCCTGTGGTTGTGCTGATTCTTTAGTTGTTCATTTGTGCTGTAACACGGCCAGTGTCTGCCCAAGGCCAGGCAAAGAGCAAAGGGCTCACTCCTGATTGTCGTCTGCAGCCCCTGTCAATAGGGGTGGGAATACTGAGGCATGCAATCATTAGGATTGTGCAAGACAGAGATAAGGCAGTGAGCAACCTCTTCCCAAAACATAGCGCAAAATAACAGCTTTTAGTGGAAATGTAGAGGGTATACCTTCTTCTTTCAGCAGGCTTGTCCTCATGCTTAAAAATTCAGCAGGTTTCTATTTCACTTCTTCTTTCCAGCATTCTGTTGTGCTGGCTGCCAGGCCAGCTGGTGGTGCAGCAAAGCTTCTCTGTGTGCTGGTCTGGCAGAGGTGTTGGTAAGTAACAAGTTCCCTTGCTGGGCCAGGTGTTTGAGTGCACTGAGGCCACGCAGCCTTTGCAGGTTGATGCAGACGTGATGGTTAGAAGGGACTTTTGTAGGCTGCCCCCAGCAAGCTGACAAGGGGGACTGTCAGGAGGAGATAATCCCACAGCCTGACAGCATTCTGTCCCTGCATAGTCTGTGTGTAAATACAGCTTTCCTAGTATTTAACTGCAGCAGGGCTGTCAGGTTCTCAGCTTTTGGGCTGATCACCAGGAGCTTTCATCTCCAAGACTAGGTCTGGAAAAAGGACTTCTTGCTGCCTCTTCCAGATTCCCTTTTCTGCCATTACCTGAATTGGCTTAAAGCACATTTTAAAGAGAAAAAAAATGAATTACCTGAGACCTCTGCCTTCAAAAAGGAACTCCCGAACTAGCTACCTTCAAAATATACATTTCTGGGCATCTTTCAAAGCCCCATTCTGATCTCTGCTGAGAAATCTCAAACTATGTAAGTCCTGGGACATGAAGACTGTCATTAAATCCACACAGTGTGATTTTCCATGTGGAATTCTCCTTCTATAGATATAAGTATGGATTGCAAAACCTGTTCTTTTCTTTTTCAGGTCCCTAAGATTTATGCAACGTTTGTGAGAAATTTGGTGCGTTTTGCTTTTTTTTTTTTTGCCTAAGCCATTGTTGGTCCTAACTGTCATCAGTGACTTTGGAAAGTGATTTAATTGCTAGGAAACCCTGCCACGATTTTGCCAAAGCATAAAGGGGGACTTGGGCTCTTCTAGAATAAAGGATTGGAGCAGTCATCCTGGAAAACTACGGAGGTAAATAGACTTTAGCTCCTGGCAGGCAAAGCCAACGGAGATTTGTGTGAGGTTGAATCTCTGTAGGGAGTGGACTTTTCTGAAGTCTTAAATTTTGTTTTCAAGTTTTCTTTTATTGTGCTATTATTTTCAGCTTTGTCTTGTTACCTTCAAGGGAGACACCAGCAATGTCATCTTCCCTAGTATTGGATAATTCACATAGTATCAGCAGAAGGAAATCCTTACAGAATGTTAAGAACTGTCTGGAGACCATGAAATTGGATAAGAAATATAAACCAGGATTCAAGTTTGTTATACTGGTTTGCTAAATATCTTCCTTATTTTATTTTAGTGTGTGCCATTTCTCCAGACTTTGATGAGAGCCTAACAGAGGAAGCACAAAGTATATAGAAAAATGGTGCTCCTTAGCCTCTACTTTTTGCCCTAATTATAATGTTCTTACAGTAATATTCTGGTGATTATACTCTATATCGTACTTTATCAGGTGAAACCTGACAGGGAAGCTGCTCTCTGTGGGAAATCTTTTCTGAAGCTTAAAACAAAGAGAAATAATTGAGGTGAGTAGCAGAATTCATGCTGGATTTGATTTTTCTCTTGTTACCCAAATCTGTCAACCAAATGGTGCTTCCCGAAGCTTCTTTTTTTGACTGGTAGAACTGGGAGAAATGAAAAGAAATTAAAGCCACTTGACTTTAGTATGTGGCTTATTTACTAGAAAAGTTTGTCAGCTCATGTTTGTGGTAGTTTAATTTGGTTTTTTTTTCAGTTAAACACAGAATACATGGGCTATGATTGCCTCATGTTTGACCCTCATATTGAAAACAAGGGCAATCACTGTGGTGCCGCTTGTCAGAGCTTTGCCTTATGATGTTTCTATCTGTTACTGCTGTTCTGCTCAGAGAGGGCAGCAAAGGATTGCAGATTTTTTGGAATCCAAAAGGAGTTCAGCTCTGAGTTGTAATACTGAGGAGAAATGTATCTTTTTAATATACAAGGTCTGTAAGGAGAAATAGCAGATGCACTCAGATCATTGCTGCTTAAACACACTTGAGCTTTTTGTCCTTTAAGCTGTGGCTGTTTGCAGGTAGTGGAGATTCTAGTAAGAGAAGCACTTAATCACTTTGAGCTTAGGCATTGCAGTAACCCAGATAGCTGTGAAAAGAAGAGTTCCAGCAAAAACACAAGGAGCTGTTGAGGATTCATCCTCAGCTGGAATATTGTGTGACTCATTTGGCATGAAGATAAATGCTGTAAATTTAGACATACAATGAACAAAACACTGATATTAATTTGTAACATGGTGAGATTAATGACTGTTGAGATATTGGGTATTTTCATTAGACCTCAAGACTTTCAGACTCTTATAAGCTTGGTTGTTTCTTTTTGGGTTTCAGTATGAACAGATACAATCAGGGGCTGCCTGAAATGGTTCAGACCATCCCTTTTGCCTGAAGACAGGAGTGTATTTCCCAGGTAACCTCTCAAAATTGTGTAAATGGAGGAATTTATGAAATCTCTCTGTTTGATTTGTCACAGATCTGTGGACTTAGCAATGATTTTTTTCACCCTTTCAATGCCTTGGCTTTCACTGCTGATGGTAAGAAGTGCAGTTAACACAGAAAAACTTGAAAAGAAAATTTATTCCTGCCCAGAAGTTCAGTGCAGTGCTCCTGCCAGCCAGAGATGGTCCCAAAGGTGCAGAAGGAGAACAGGTACAGACCTATGACCATTTAGCAATACTGTAATTTTGACATCCCTTATCATCCCTTTACTCTTGTTTCATGCCTCCTTCAATCTTTCATTTTGTCTTTTCACTTCTCTCCTTTTCTTCTGCTCCATTAGCCTTTTGTAGGCTCTGCACAATTTCAGGAAGCTGAACATGCTTTCTGCATTTATAATGCTACTCTGGACACTTGGCTTTTAATAAATAAAAAAAAAATATGATACCTTTTCACAGCAGCCCATAAAATAGAGATGTAATGAGATTTTAATCTGATCGTACCATTTGTACTCTGAATCACTTCCTATTATATCCTACTAAATTATTACTGCTTTTTCTTTCCAGGGGCCAGCTCTCAAAAGCAGAAATCATGGTTGCTAGAGTTGCCTACTAATCTGATGGTCGTAACTTGATTGCTTCATACTCTCTATGCCCCAACTGCAGAATTCCCCCGAGCTACGATTTGTCAGGTAACTTTTTTCATGCACTGCTGCAAACAGCAAATAGACCCACAAATGCTTTCTGTCATGTGATAGAACCAAGTCACGCTCCCTCCGAAGCTGCCAGATCAATTCTCTCCGAACTCTTGATAAGGTACACATGAAACTGTATCTTCTTACCATATCCCATCAGTCTGATCATGTACCACCCACCCTGGAATTAGATACTTGCTTTTCAGCCACAAAGAAAGCCTCAACATTCTCACTTTAGATGAAGTATGACATAAAATTTCAATGGCATATATTGGTATTCTGTATAGACATTTTCTGGTCCACATACTCCTCAGGGTGCCCTCTGCAGTTAAAGAACAATAAATAAAGCCAGCAGTATGTTTCAACAAACTTCTTCAGAGAGGAATCCTCAGTGTTGCGATTCAGCTCATTTTTTAGATCGTATACTGTGATGTGTGGTTGGATTACAGCTGAACCAGCTTGGCTTTCTGGTTTGAGAGAATATGTACCTCTGCAACAACACAAGAGCATTGCTTTGACTGGATTTTCAGTGCCATAAGTAGGTGTAGTAATGGCTTTTTCATCAAAGTAGTGCATTTCCTAGCTGATGAAGCTTTCCACAGGAATAATTCAATTTTCCTGAGATGTTTTTGTTTTCCTGAGGGTGGGCAGGTGGAAGAGGAAGAGGGAAAGAGTCAGTGTTTCACGCTCTCTTAAAGCACTAAGAAAACATAGTGGGAGAAAGAATTAGGAAACATTTGAACAATTTTATTTTAAGTTAAACTCTAGGAGAAGAATTGAGAGTCCTATAAAGTTTCCCTGGAAAAGTGGAACCTCTGGAAATTAAAGGAACTCTAGAACCACAAGGAGAGAGAGGAATTAAAGTAGAATATGAAGTAAGAAAGTAAGAAATAAATTTCTCATGTTTCTATAACCTGGTTTTCAACCTTTTAGTATATTCTCAAAGAAATATTTGTGTTAGTGTCTTGTGTTCCTGTAGCATCATTTGAAGAAAGGTGCAATTTCCAGAAGAATGAGGAGCAGAAAAATAAACCATCTGTTAGGAGATGAGTTACCCAACAGAACTGGAGGAAAAAAGTGTCTGGAATGAGTCACTAGCTTGTTATTTTCTGTGAGTGAAATACCAAGCTCACTATCTTATGTTAAAAACAGCATTTCTTCTTCTCTCATTCTTTGCCTGTTCATGTGGTTTTTTACTCCAACTTGAATTCATTTGAAAATGCTCACATGTGTGTTTTGCCTCTGAGAACTGGGTTTTTCTCTCTGACCAGAAGATGACTTTGGCAGCCCTGAGAATTCAAAGCCTATCCAAGTGTTCACTTGGGTCAGAGATAAGGCACTCCCAGTTGGACAGATTCCCTGAATAAATCTACAGTGTGGCCTGTGATTTCTGTTCTGGATACCAAACATCTCTTTCACTGGGCATCAGATTACAGGAGAGCTGAGCATCTCGGAGACAGGTGTTGTGCAGTCATTTTAATATAAATTATTAAATAACAGCCTTAACTCCCACATATGATAACTGATGACTTGTAAACTTAGACATACAGAGACAAGTACCTGCTTTGGAAACAAAAGCACAGGTTTTGGAGGCTGAATGAAATAGAGCCAAAAAAGGTAAGGTCCAATCCTCTGTAAGTTTACTTTTTGGCCTGGTAAAATGATGGACATGCTGGTGCTGGAGAAGGGATGGAAAAGAGTAGGTTGAAACAAATATTGCAAATTTCTCTAATGGTGCTGATGGATGATAATCATTAATTAAATTATTTCTCACTGGATACATCCTTCCTGACCTGACCTGTCAAACTTTAACGATCACTTTGACAACTTACAGGACAGGGTATGTTACATGGACTGCAGGATCAGCCACTGTTCTCCAGGTACTTGTGCTTCAAGCATTGCATTGATATTTCCAGGTGTCTGTTTTGTTTGACTTCTGCAGGACTCTGCCCTACTACTTCAAAAATGTCTGTTTATAGTCGGTATTAGCTGCTTCTGAAGTACAATAAATAACTAAAGCATAAATAATTTCTGGTATAAGACAATTAACATTCACATTTGTTTCTAGCTTTGTATTTAAAGAACATCAGGAGTATTGCTAAAACCCATATTTGTCTCACCTGGAAAAGAAGGAAAATCCCTTTGAGCAAAACTGGAAGGGCACTTGCCTTTCCTAGGAACGAGACTGAGAACACAGCTTTACAAGACTCTGAAACACCTTCAAAACAGGCTTCTATGGGGATATCTGAAGAACAGACTGGAGGCAGGTTCATGTATCCGAATGAGAGGACTGTAACCTGGAAGAACTGAAATCATGAAGAACCAAATCTAAAAAATTAAGATTGTGCAGAAATACAAGACTCTGGGAAAATCGAATGTCATTAATTGTTGAGTCGATGAATCTAGGAAAACTCAAAGTTTTTGTTCTCAGTTGTGTGGTGAATACAGCAGTTTGTTTCACCAAAAGTGGCCTGGAATAAACAGAAACAGGGTGTATTTATATTTGCTCTCTCTTTGGCATTCAGTTTTGAATCTCCTAGTAAAATACGGATTTCATTTTTTCAATCATTATGAATTATATTGTGCTCGTTGTAGTGGTATAAGGATAATAAGGTATGGCATGCTCAGCAGGCTGATGATTCTTTCTACCTGAGTTCCTCATAAATGCAGTGTGAGGGAAGCATTTTTTAATAGTCTTGAAACTGATGAAAAATTTGCCTCTATTCCATCTTTGAGCTGAGCTGTAAATTTGGAGAGATTACTCTCCAAATGTTGCTTCAGATACATTTTTTATGATGTAAATAATGGACAGCACATACAGTCCTATGTTTCTTCAGTATTTAGTGATGCCTTTGCTCTGAGGGCACTTTTATTCTAGTTCTAAAATTGACTGATAATGATCACTTAGAGCCTAGGATGGTATTTATCATCTGAGTACAGAAGTCCACTGCAGTAGCTACTGACATGGAAATAATTTCTTTTTTGAAGTTTCAGCTATTTTCATGCTGTTCTTCCCATGTGATGAGAAAATGAATTGTGCTGTAACTACAAAGAGGAATAAAAAAGTAAAGCAGTCAGCCGAGTTGCTTTGTGTGCAGTAGAAAATGACAAGAATTGAACAAGATGATGTTCTTTGGCAATCTATAGGCATCAACTGAGGTACAGGAGATTTAAATCAGGATTTAAATGTAGTGGAAAGCAGAAAATTTTTGTCTTAAATACAAAAGCTTGCTAGTGAAATGTTCTTCAAGTGGAATTTAGCTCATGCAGGAAGCAAGCAAAAGGCCCCATTTATGTGATAGGTCCCTAATGCAAGAGAATTGATCTTACAGGCTTTTATGATTTTCTTGATGGGAGCTTCTTTCACCTCAAGTGAACTACAAAAACAGAATTACAGACTGTATTAACCAGGAATAGGTGAATATCACGACAACAAAGCCCAATACTACAAGTCTGACAATTAAGAAAAATGTTACTATTGAAGGCTTTAAGTGTTTAACCGTGGAGGAATGGATTTTCAATTTGTCTTCCACTTAGTTTAAGACTAAGCTAAGTGCATCTGCAGAGAGCAGGATTGTGTCTACACCGGCAAGTTATGGACCCATGGGAATACAGGAATGCATCTGTACGGAGGAGCATTTGATGCCCAGCTCATCTGTTTTATAGCTGTTATTTTCACTGCCTAATTCCCTGCCTACCTTTATAAGTAATGACATTTCTTTTCTCTGCATGAGGTTACAGGTACAGCAAAAAAGCAATTACTGAAATTGGTAAAGGATATGAATTTTCCGGAGTATGATTTAGCTGCTGATGTGCTTCGTGTCCTCCTTGTCATTACAGGCAAAGCATCTTTGCAGTTCTCAAGCGAACTGCATTCCTTTTCTGCATTAATTGGTGTCCTGAAGCTATGAAAACAGAACTTTTTAAATTTTGCCTGGAAGTTTTTAATCAATATTTATTATCTAAAACCACAGGAAAGGATGCAATATTTAAAAGATGTTTTTGGGTTTAGGGATCAGAGATAATTCAGTCTCCAATGCATTCATTTGGAATGATTATGTAAGTCTATTTTGAGACCATTTCATTAGGAGCTGGACTGAGAGCAGTGATGTGTTTGGCCCTTAATGAAATGGCCAGTAGGTTGCAATGACTAAAGTACTGATTTGAAAAAAACCCTGGAGTAGTGTTTTGAAGATATTAATGGTTGTTTTCTTTCAACTGGTTGGTTTTGGGGTTTTTAGAAATACTATTGCAAATTGCCGTATCAGTCACTTTCTCAAGAGTTCAGCTCTGAAGTGTAATTTAGACTGATTTTGACATTATTTTTCCCAGCAAATCTTTGATAGGATCGAGAAATTTATGAAGCTTCCTGCAACCTTAAGTTAATGTTTTTCAGAGAGAACTGTGCTTCATTTAAATGGGATCTCTACAAACCACAAAATGGTTTGCAGGTAAGTGCAAAAGTATTCTTATGCTAAACACATTGGAAGTTCACAAAAGCAGAGTGGGAAAGCATTCCTATTGCATGCTCAGTTTCACACAGTCCAAAGTTATCAGATAACTAACTATTCGACCAGGCTGTGTACAGGTAAGGTGTGTTTGGCCCCAGCAAGGACTGTGTCTATAGAAAATCTGACCTACACTTCTGGAATCTACTTGAAACTAACTCCCAGTCCTTAAGCTTTTAAGTTTCATTCTGGTGTCACTTCTCATTTCCAGTATTTCCTGTCCTGTAGGTTTACCCTGGTGTAAACTATCTCAAGGGAAATGCTCCCCTAGGTGTAACACCTCCTGTGCAGAAGGGAAGCTGCCAGCCTCCCTTTCTTTGAGAAAACCAAACTCTTCTGTTTATGACACTGCTGAAAACCCATCTCTGCTGGAGTTACCCTAGAAATGCAGCTGTGAAAGTGTAGCTCTTTTAGTCTGGGCTTACCTGGTAAACTGTCCTGTCCTGAATCAGTGCTGGGAGGAGCAGAATAGTGGTGCTGGAATCTGAGAGCTTGGAAGGCCGTTGTGTAGGAGCAGGCTGATCTCAGGCTGGAGAAAAGTCCACCAGGCAGGAACCACACCTAGAAACAGAAAATGAGTTCTTACTAAGTCTTATTACTTGAAACTTTTAAATTCAGCATGGTACTATCACACATGCCCTAAGTTTTGACCTTTCTCAAAATGTATGTTAGGGACACCTTTCTTTAGTAGGTGTTAAAAAGGAAGAGTTTGAAATTGTGTTCTGTTGACTTCCAAGAGCCTTAAATCAGCACCCCTGACGACCACTTAATTTTGCATTAATTATAAACTAATCTGTATTTGCTGTTATAGCCCTGATTAGAACCAACTCCTATGGTGCTAATATGACCTCTGCAGAGCTTCTAAGTAATTCAAGATGAAAGCAGCATTTGTTAATCAGCTGTGGGTTTATCTTTCTAAAACGCAATTTCAGGTTAAGTAGGCTCAGGAAGAGCTATCCTGCCACATGTGAAAAACACAATCTCTGAAAAGCTCTTTTCCTTCTCTTTAGTTTTCAAGTGGCAATTTTCGGTGGAAACTACAAGGTGCAAACAGGAAGCCATTCAATCAGTAGCGACTCGTACTTACTGTTTTATTTTTTACTTCTAACACAAAAATATAGGGGAATGGGTGGTTAACTTATGCTTAGAGCAGAGGAGAATTGTGTTCTTTGCTGTGGCTCGTTTCCTGTTGTGAGGGCTTCAAACTCTTGAGCTAAACATGCAGAGGAGAAGTTTATGCAGTGTGACTCTAGCACTACCGAAAGGCTTTACTCTATGGCTTAGCACCTGGAGACACAAGGAGTGAAAAATGGTTCCTGGGCTGCAGTTTGGCCAAAAATTCTCAGGGGAATAAATAATGCAGGACTGCCTGGAAACCTAGGCACAGTCTTGTGTCTCTTTTAAGCTCTCTGCCAAACCTCTCAGTACTAGCAGCACGACTGGCTACTCTATGTTCTCTCTAGTGGGAATAACTTTTTCCTGAGGCACCTGCGGTTAAAATTATTTTGATGGCCTGTGACCCCAGTGAAGTTTCAGACATCAGGAGCTTGAGCTGTTTAGATCAGTGCTTCAGGGTAGACAATTGTAAGAGCTTTTTCCTGGCTTTCTGGTTTATGACTTCAGCTAGTGGGACGGTTTATCCCTCAGAGCTGAGCTCGTGCATAAATCCTGCAAGGAACTTCTGGCAGCTTTGCTGTGGGAGGAAGACCCTACAGTGTCTAACTGGTGGGCATCCTCTTCCAGGGTGTTTAAATTCAGGTAAAATTTCAAGCAGCTGGACTAAATACACAGAACGTGAGAGCAGAAGTTGATCCACATTTAGGTGTCTGGTTTCAGAGTCTGAGATTGCTACGTTGGGCATCATGCAAACAGACCTGCACCAGCTCAGCAGTGCAGCAGCCTCAATTTCAGTGTTTCATTGTACCTTTCCTCATCAGGCTTTCTGGGCTTGCTTGGGAGGGCCCTGAACAGAATATCTTCCCCTTCTTCCCACCTGCACTGTTGTGCTGCAACACTTGGCCACTTTTGCCTCGTGCTTCAGCTTTGTACAAAAAAGGTTCTATGCAAATTGCCATCCTGCCCCAAGAATTATACCCAAGCACGTTTATGATTCAAGGTTTTCTTTCTATGTAAGAGAAGCTAAGCCATACAAGCTGCTTTAGCTGAGATGGACACAGCATTTCACCGAATTTAGTTGGAAATCCTGACACCTCTTAAGCTAAATCATAACGTATACATTAGTTACTCTTCTGATTTTCTCCTATCTTGCACTTTACGTATCCAATGACACATCTGTAAAGGTGTCCCTCTCTGAAGTGGTTTGATCAATATTACATTGCCTACAACCTTTTAACTTCTCTATCCCCTCACACTCTCTCCACCCTGCCTAAGCAACTATATATGTTCACAGAGGCATGGTAAAGACAGGAGGAAGAACTGATGCACTTTTTAAATCCTTCTACCTCTTTACCTTTTTATTCTAGAGCTGCAGCTAAAATTAAGGGAAGGGGGTATTTATGGTACTTCCTAAGTCTGCTAAGTAGATCTTTTATTTATGTATCAAAAACCAGTGGAGCAAATATTATCTTGAAGCCTCTGATTGTCCTCTATGGGCTGTTATTTTCTAGTACATGGTTTTTAGCCTCAAGCTGCAATTGCCACCCTCTGAAGAATCTCATTTTTCATTTTCATGAGTGAAGTGCATTTCTAGCTTTCATGACTAATGGTGAAAAAAAGTTGAAAGCCTTTCAGTGGAAAAGTTCTACAAGCAAAGTGAAGATGTTTGTTTCTTTATAACGTCGTGTTTTAAATTCTTTCTTAAAGGAGAACCTGTATTTTTAATAAGTGGGGATTAAGTGTCGGCAACAATATGGCAGGACTGGATGGCAAGAAAAGCTGTCTGCTCATCACACAATGGCACTTGTAAAAGCTATTTAAGAAGTATTTTGAATGTGTCTACAATGCTGAAGTGTATTATATATCACTTCACTGGAAATTGTATATTACATTCTGTCTCGACTTACTGGGAGCTCTCCAGTGGTTTTGAGTGCTACAGTCCTGAGGTTTATTTTTGTCAAATACTCTCAGAATAGGTCTGAATTTGGTTTTTATTCTGGCCCACTGTGGGAGTTGTTGAAAAGTATAATAGTTTACATCATTTATCTGTAACAGTCACAAAGCGTGTTCCTCAGGAAAGGTAAAAAAATATATAAGATGGCAGTTATTAAACAGCTGGTCCCCATTTGTGTGGGAAAATACATGCTAGAGAAATGTACTGTGCTGCTGGCATGGTGGCACTGGTACCAAGACATTTCAGAGCACAGTTGTTCTCCAGGTTTCGAAAACTAAGTTTTGTAAGTTAATACTTAAATCCACTTCAGCTTTAGAGGATTGTCCACGGGAACAATGGAAATGGCCTGACCTTGTGAAAGAGGCACTCCATTGTACCCAGCAGGCTGGGCTCTGCACAGGCCTGAGCACAGGCACAGCTGGGGAAAAACCTATGCTGCACATATTTTCTGGCTTGGATCCCTGAGATGGTCTGGTAAGGCGGACAAACAACGAGACTACTTGAAATATAAGCGTGTTTGAAGTGGTCTTTTGTAGATTCCCACTCCTGAGAAATAAGCATATTCCTGTTTGCCTACAATGGTTCCTCAAATCCAAGCAGAGTGCCAAAACTAATTTATAAATAAATATAATAAATGCTTGCATTACACTACAAAAGATGTATTTTATACTAGAATAGGTAGCTGAAAATATTATTAATAATTGTGTAGAGTTTCTCTTGTCTTACTAACAAAAATAGTGTTTAATCTTCAAAACTACACATAAAGCTACTATAAAAGCTGTAAGGGGTGACCCCCAGGAACAACAAAATTATATTTTATTAGTTAAGTAGCTGACATTCATGGTTATTACATTTCTCAGCGTTATTAAACATTCTCTTTGATTTGTCACTCAAGTTAAGTCTGCTGTGTTTTAATAACCTACTAAATTTCAGTTTGAATCATTTTGGCCTCAAGCAACATTCAAGATCTTCCCATCTCTTGAGAGAGAATCTGAGGGTGTAGAACTCTGTTCATTCCCATTTGTTTTATTTCTATTTCTTTCAGTCTTCTTCTGTTCCTTGTTTTTATCTATTAGATGAACTTCAAGGGGCTTTAAATAGAGCTTCTCTTGTTTACCCTTGCAGGAATCTTCCAAGAATATATCTGCACTGAAGCCTCTTCCATAACTGCACCTTATATAGTTTCAAGTCAGGTCAGACATATCAATAAAAGGTAAGGGGATTATTCGGCTTCCTTGAGCACTTACAGCTTTTCCTTTGCATGTCAGCTCTCCAGCCCAGTGCAGCACCACTGGCTCCTGCTGTCTGAGCCCCCAGCCCTGAGGACTGAGCTGCTCCTCTGGGGGTGAAGCAAAGAACCAGCACACTGAACTGCAGGAGCTGGGTGGATGGGGGCTGGGTCTCGTCAGGTGCTCAGGATCTCTGCTTTTCAGGGGAACTGAAATGATGAAGTGCTTTACTAGCTGTCTGCTATAAAATGTTCCTCTGCTTTTGCACGAATTAGAATCTAAGAACGTGCCATTGCAAAAGAAGCAGATTCAGTGTGTTAAGCTCCATGTGCTTCCACCAACATGATCAGCTAAAACATAGAGAATTTTCTGTTCAGTCTCCTGAAAAATTCTGTGGAAAATTAGAATTCTGTAATACCTGTTATCTTAATTTGCAGCTCATAACAGCAATAACAACCATGATAGGTGGTGTTTCCTGGGAATTCATTACCAGTTGTGTCTCTTCAGTAAAATACAAAGCAGCTTCATTTCACTGTGACCATCAGACCTTAACAGCAGCTTGGTGAGTTTATTGTTTTCTTTTGCTACTCTGTATTTCCTGCCATGTGTTTCCAACAACTTTCTCCCAAGGACTTTGGATTTCAATTGCAAATAAAATGTTGACAATGCTTTTGGATACATATGTTCTAACATTTATCAGTGAGACATTATGCAGCCATTTCCCAGCAATAAAAACATAATAAGAGCTTGGCAAGATTTTTTTTTTCTATCAGCAGGCTAGATTATTTTAAATTGATAAAAAGAGCTAGGTGGCTATTTGTAAGGGCAAGATATGAATTGCAAGCATACGTTTCCACGGCAATGTTAGCCAGTGGCTGCTCAAGCATAAATTGCTTCCTACTACTTTGGATAGGAGGTAAAAGGTCCAGTTCATCTCTATGGGAACACAAAGTGGCAGGACACCCCCAGCACTGCTCTTTGCAGTCTTTCCAGTAAAAGAAGGCAGTATTTACCCCACTGTGACACACCTAACTGACATGGCAGTGAGTAATTTCGTTGTGTTTTTGAACAAAGGTTAGGAATCATGTCCCATACTGTTATGCAGTATTCCCATAAGAGGGCTACTTGGTGCAGAAGATGTAAGGAGGAATTAGAGTTGGTAATGTGGC